>WWET01000270.1:628898-643917 GCA_011038615.1 Limnodynastes dumerilii | reverse complement strand
ATTTGTGGTGCTAAGCTAAAAGACCCTGGTCCAGGGTCTTTTTACTTGGTACCAGAGAGCTCTGAAAAATCTGCGTATCACCCAGATACCATACATGCACCCACCATACATGTTACCAGGGCTGGATTGGCCATAAGACTTATAGGGAATTTTGACCATAAGACTTACAGGGAAAATTACCAGTGGGCCAGTGACATCTGAAGGTAATGTTCTTGCCCCTCTTGTTTAAAGAGAATAAGGATTAATATAATAAGAGGAGGTCACTAGGATGTTGCCTGTATAGAATGGAAGTCACTAGGAAAGTCTCAGTGTTGGGAGGTAATCACTAGGATGCTATCTGTATTGGGAGGTGATCACTAGGATGCTATCTTTATTGGGAGGTGATCACTAGGATGCTATCTGTATTGGGTGTTGATCACTTGGATGCTGTCTGTATTGGGTGGTGGTCACTAGGATGCTTTCTTTATTGGGTGGTGGTCAGGCCCTGATTGATCAATAGGTTGACAAGGCTGCAGCCTATGGCGCCAGACTCCAGGGGGGAACTTTCGCCACCCCCCACCCCCACTGAATTAGTACAGAGTGAACAGTGCTGTGCTATGCTGCTTTTCACTGCACTGTGCGATACTGGATTCAGACGGGATCTCAGCTTTAGTTGAACGGTCCCCCCAGTTCTCCCCTCCTGGCAGCGATATTTAGATCTTTTACATTGCTCTCCCATTCAGCACTAAAGAAACTCTTTTTGCCTTTTCTATTGGCCTCTCTGCTTGTCTATCACCTCCATGATAAGTTAGAGGGCAGCTCCTTATGATTGGTCACTATTCATGTCAATCACACACACCTCCCATGCTGATTATCAGCACTAATGATTTCAACTCACTGTTTCCTTATTTACTACCTGTCAAGGCAGTGATCAGTAACCTCTGCAAAACGAAACGTGCGTCAGCGTTCTGCATAGATCTCGCACTCACAGATCAAACAGATGCATTGTGTCAACATCCCTTACAAGGGCTTACCTAATTTTGGGCAACAGTAATCTACCACTACCGCTAATACATGGGATGGGGTTTATGGACTCACTAGGAATGGACTTGCCAGCCTTTACTTTAGTCCAGAGGGTTCACAGGGCCAGTATGATGAATTAAGCAGGCAATCTGCAATAAGCCTTCATGTATAGATGAATGAAGCAGGAACCGGTTACAATGAATTAAGAGGCAATCTGTGAAAAAAAAGCTTGTGCTTATATAAAGTAAGCAGGAAACTTTTAATATACGTCAAGCAGCAGAGTGTCCACTTACACTTAATCCAGCCATGCGCCTTAATGAAATAACCACACGGACACATTTGCTGTGATTAAAAAGGGAACATGGTTTATTGAATTGATAACTAAATGAATGTTGTCATCCATAAGTGACTAGGTGGCTCAAATAGCAGATGGGAAGGCAACATGTTACCCTCAAAAACCCCCATAGGTCAACCTCTTTTGGACTTTGTCAGCCTCAAATGGATTTCCAGCAATGACACTGAAGCCCCGGCACCTGGAAGGTAGAGTATGATATCATTGTATCCATCCTGGGCTGTGTTGTGACTAGGTGGCTCAAATAGCAGATGGGAAGGCAACATGTTACCCTCAAAAACCCCCATAGGTCAACCTCTTTTGGACTTTGCCAGCCCCAAATGGTTTTCCAGCAAGGACACTGAAGCCCCGGCACCTGGAAGGTAGAGTATGATATCATCTTATCCATCCTGGGCTGTGTTTGTTGCCAGACCAGTCCCTCCTTTTTACCAAATTCCCCCATGCGCCAAACACCCCCTTTTTGCTGACCCCCCCGCTGCACTGCTACTGCCAAACCATGCACCATCTGTAAAAGAAAAAAGGCAAAGCAAAGATTAATCATAACAACACAAAACTCTAAGGGTGGGAGAGAGATTCTGTACTGAAGAGACTGAACCCACTAACCCTTCAATAACCTCTGTATATTTTAATATATTTTGCAGCTTGATTTTGATTATATTAATATTGATTGTTATTTTTATTGTTATTTTTGAGAAGTGGAGCTCACACTAGAAGATCCTTCTTCTCTATTCTCTCTTTGGACCTGATACAGACGCCCCCCCCCAGTCTAGGCATGGAAATGGGAGTGAACTCCCCGTCACTCCCCTCTCTCGTGTGGACTTTGTGGCAGCCTTAACACTGACGTGAGGATCAGCGATCCGTACAACCGCTGGTCCACGCGTAAGCAGTAAACCCGGCCCCTACTGTAAAATGTTGATCTTAAGAACTGCCCAATTGTACGCATAGCCTATCATACGGAACTGAGTTCCACACGATAGTTGTTACGTGCGTAAATCACCCAGGCCTCCAGACACCCCGATTTTGCACTTTGGTTGCTTAAGTAGGATGGACCTTATTCAGACTTGCGTTTAAAATACGTATACATGGATTCGCAAAAATACGCACCTACGTTACAAGGCAACACCCATGACACTCCCCTTGAACTTACAGACTTAGACCTGACTTCCGCCACCATAGGGCGCCCTTAACTCTACATGCGTATATTTGAGCTTAAGTTGCTAAGGTCTGTGCGTACTTTCCTAAACGCGCCCATATTACGCCATGTAAATGCCCCCCCCCCAACCACTTTCACTTAACTTCCCACGTACAGAGGTCTGGCATGCCCCCTTCAGACGTATCTCACTAAGCACGGATGTAAAGTCTGGGCGTAATGGATTTCCATGCCTAAATCCTACGCAGCTTGCATAAAAAAAAGTTATTACGGCTGCGCAGTTCAACCTTGCCTAAAAATACGCACAGGAAAAGTAGCAAAATCGCAAATGAGAATACGATCCGGTGTAATGTTTAACTCTGGATCTATAAAAGTTACAACACAAACAAAATTTAAATCAGGTTAAATTCCAATATTGTTTAAATAAATTTTAGCTCTTCAATGCATTGTATATATAAACTTGTTACAATTATGGACTTGTCTATTCTGGTTCGCCTCTAGGGGCAGTCTAGGACAAGTAAGGTCTGGATATGTGGATGTTATCTTGAACTGCCACTAGGGGCTGCTGTTGGACTCATTCTCAGGTGACTGATCACCAGCACCTGCGCTGTGGGTATTTAAATCTGTTCCTCCCAGAGCTGAGTTCTGGTCATTTGAACGTTCTGCCTTTGTTGAAGCCGCACACTGGTCTGGTTCTTACTGCTGTGCTTTCTGTTGCCCATTCCAGTAGGTATTATGTCTGTCTTAAGGTTAACCACCTCCCTGCAGTTAACCTGTCTGTGTCAGAGGTTGCATTAGAGGTTGCATTATGAATCTCCTATTCAGTTTATTGCTAGATATGTTTATATTGGTTTTTTTTTCTTTTCCATTAGTTGCTAAGGCTATACTATCGGACTGGTCACACTACACTTCTTGGTTGGAGGAGTAGCTATTTTTAATATCTCCTAGTTTAAATGGTTTCTAATAAAGCATTCACGCTGCTCACTCTGAATATCTGTTCCCACAGAAGATGGGTGTAAGCCATCCTTTTATAAAAGTTTGTTTTGCCAGATGGCATGGCTGATTTATGAATTCAAATATTCCTCATGACACCACTTCCTAAGCCACAGATTGAAATCATGAATGCACGTCGTTCTACCTTCAAATCTGTGTACTGGCAGCACTTCAGAAAAATTAACAGTATTTGCCACCTGCTTAAGAGCAGTTCCCAACTTTCTAAATTCATCTTTAAAGGCCACCACTCCAGCATTGGCCAAGTCATTTGTCCCAAGGAGGATAATGACATCAACCTCCCTTTCCTTGTTCAGTCTTAAGAATATTTAAAATGCACTTTTTTATCCCATGGAGCGGTAGCTCCAGGCCAGCACTTCACCTGATTCCTATTTTCCAGAACTTCTTTCTAGTTGGACTGCACTTCTTGTGGGGGATTCTATTTTTAGGGGTATCCATCAGGTTCCCTCAACACCTTGTGCTCTACATTACCTGTTGTAATGCATTCCATGCCTCCAAATGCTGTATATGCATTTTTCAAGGGCACAGCCTGTGCAATGTCCTTGTGCAACTGAGACCTTACTGTCATTCTTCACCATAGTCCACCCAGTATGCTTCCTGGGAACTCTGAGGCAATAGTGGCATTAAAGATACCAGGATGTGTCTCACCATGCATTCTAGCTATCTTATCCTGCAAAATAGACAGGTGTTGTCCAATCTGTCAGAAGCTGAGTTTCCAAATAGTTTTGCACAACTATGTACTATGTATCCAGTAGGCCACAACAGAAGTGTAGAATTTAATTTTTTATGTTTAGCTAGAAGGAAGAACTAGTGTGATCCCTTCATCTTGGATGGATTATTTTTAATTGATTATATTTTTGGGGAAATATTGTAACCAAAAATAAACTCAAAATAACCAAAAATAAAAAAAATTGGGACTTGAAAAAAAAAATTTCTTTTTTTTTTTTGCTTGTTGGGTCAGTGGTCTCCCAATGGATTCATTGAGAGCCCACTGAGTAAGTGTGTTTAAATCAAACATAGTAATAACAGTAATAACTTCCAGTACTCATCAAGTGCACTATCTCAGGGTTCCAAGGAGGAGACCACCTAAGGAGGGATGGCGGAACACCATAGACCTGTGTAACATCAGTGTAACATCACTGCTCTGGCCCGACACTCCCCCTTGTAGGAGCGTATTAACTCTCCCTTACGCCGGCTGAAGGCTACCCTAACTTCAGCCGGCGTAAGGGAGAATTAATACGCTGGGACGGCAGCGTTAGTACGTTAACGCCGCCCTCCCAGCCTCATTACCCTCCCTCCCCCTGCCCCCCTACACTAACTTCAGCGTAGGGACGCTGGGGGACGTCCCCTCCAGCGTCCCTACGGCGCTACTATGGACGCCCAATCTAGATCGGGCGTTTCCATAGTGACGCCGGGCAACATCTGTCCGGCGCATGCGCATTACGCTTACGGCCGCCGTACTAGCGATGGCGGCCGTAGCTCTGGATCAGGCCCTTTGGGTCTATGTCTTGTAGACGTTTTAATCAGCCTCTGGTTTAATTACTATCCTGAATAGTAATTATGAATTGCAAAACATTTTTATCCTCAGATGATCCAAAGTAATGCGGATTAATATTATGGTTTGTATTTTATGACACTCAAGAGGAGGCCTTTTATTTAGTGCACTGTGGTTACAAGAATGCTTTTTTTTTTTTATAGTGGTCCCTAGCAGGGCCAGTGCTAGGGTGTTAGGTGCCCCTCTGCAAATTTTAAATTTGCGCCCTTCTGTTTACAATTTAGCACCTGTATCTATCCTAGTTTATAGTAAGAGTCATAAAAAACTATCTTATAACAAAAATTAAAGAAAGTTAACCATAGTGACCACTATAAAATACAGACAGTTTTCTAGTCTACGCTGTACAATTACTAGATTAAAAACAGCCAAACAATAGTAACTATATATTTTATCATTCATCTCCTCAGCTCCCAGTATCCCCCATAATGTCTCTCCAACCTCCAAGTATCCCCATCTTGTCTCTTCAGCCCCCTAGTATCCCCATATCTCCAGCCCCCAGTATCCTTCATGTCTCTTCAGTCTCCCCAGTATTTCCATCATGTCTCCAGCCCCCCAGTATCCCCCATCATTCATATCCAGCCCCCCACTATTCCCCATCATGTCTCCAGCCCCACAGTATTCCCCTTCATGTCTCCAGCCCTCCAGTATCCTCCATCAAGTGTCCAGTTCCACAGTATCCCCATCATATCTCCAGCTGTGTTCATGGAAGCAGACACTGGAGCTGCGGAGTGGGGAGCGGGGGTGTGAGCGCCTGTGTAGCCTGGCGCCTACTCACACCCTGGTCCCTAGCATGCATGGTATGGCAATCACTAGGATATAGTCTGTATTGTACAGCGGTGACAATGTGTATTTTATGGTGGTGACTAGCATACAGTCTCTATTGTATAGGAATGAATAGAATATGTTTTCTTTTACTGTGTTTTATGACACACATGGATGCTACTGATGTATTGCATCATATATATCATATATATCATATATGCATAGGTCACTGGTTATAAGGCCCTGGTGGTGGTCACTATGATGCTTTCTGTATTGGGTGGAGGTCACTATGTTGCTGTTACAAATTAATTAGGCCTGGTAATTCAATATTTTCTTTTCACTTTAAAACAATTATATATGTAAGGAAGATCATCGCTTCTTAACAAATGTCTCAAACAGTTTTCATTCCCCTTTTAATATAAAGGCAAAAATATCATATAAATATCTAGCCCTCATTGTTGGCAGTCCTCATTATCTAAGGATTCATCTACTCCCCAATAAGACTGGCTTTGGGGACACCTTATTGGTTATAGTATGATCTGACAAGCCTGAAATGTTGTGTTGCCGGTGCTTATTTTTTGGGGGAGTTCAATGTTTTAAATGGCCAAGCACTATAGCATTTACACATAATCCAAGGGTTTCAGTGTGGGTGATTAATAAAATGGTGGGGCCTCTGGGAATATTTATTTCAATAAAGGTCTTTTACACTATCATGTTGCTGTTTACACTTTTTTCTGGTATACCAGTGGTTGAAGTGGTGGTATGGACATTTAGAAGTAGTGGTATGGACATTTAGATGTGATGGTATGAAAATTTTGGAATAATAGAAGTGAATGGGAATGTATTGCTTTTCAGTTAAATCAGTGGGAGAAGTGATGGTATGGCATATCCCCGTATTCCCACTAACTTTGGGCCCTATGGTGAACCGACTCTGGGTGTCAGGATGTACTTGCACCTGTGATGGTTAAAATGGCAGCCATTTAAGGCAGGATGCAGTCTGCAGAATAAAAGTTCCATTTTCAAAAAACAGGCAGCCAAAAGCTTATATATTTGAAATATTACTATTTATAAACTTTCTTTAATGAATGGCTGTGGGGAAGGGAGTCTTAGGGTCAGGCTGCGGGAGGAGAGTGTTAGGGTTAGGGTAAGGGTAATGGAAGGGGAGGGTTAGAGTAAGAATTAGGGTTTGAGTAAGAATTAGGATAAGGAATGGGGTCAATTTCACAGCCGATTCAGAACTGACTGGTATAAAACAGTAAAAAACCGTTCTAAAAACCCACACCCATTTAAGGCACAATCAATGATGGCCCACCAACCACAAAGATAAGGGAAAGTGTTACCCAGATAATCTGAATTCTCATACACTTGCATGACTCTCACAATATCAATCTTCCAGAAAAAAAGTCGATTTATAAAAAAGTTTGCTTGAGGCTTGCTGCGAGGTGCTGTGAACCTTGCACTCAATAATAATGCTCACAGTGGGCGTTATAGTAAATGGACCCCAATGTTCTTATATGGAAGGATAAGAATGATTGTAACACATTTAAGTAATAATGAGTCACTTACACAAATGGGTAAAAGTTGTTTAATAAGAGCCTTTATGTGGCAGATACAAGGAGAAAAAGGAGCATATACAGTATATGTTTTAGCAGATAACTAATCTGATTCATCATTTGTGGTCCTCGAAAATAACTCATGAAGATACTTATGTACAGACAATGGTGGAACGCTTTCAATCCCCACTACTCTGATTCTTTCAGGGTCCCATATACAATCCTCCTCCAACCCACTTTTAACCATGCCAGAGTATTGGGGTACCCAGGCTGTGTCATACCCATTTTTATGCCATTTTTTCTGCATTGAATGGTTTTGGCGATCTATCATCTTTACTCTACCTACATTCACTCTCAGCTTCAGAATGACCTGGTCCCAACGATCTTCCAGGGGATAATGTTTGGCTTTCTCTATGTCTCTGCTAACATAGACACCTTTCCCTAACATGCCATTTTTAGACCTAATGAACCCATTCTGAATGATCTGGATGGCTGCTGCTAAAGTGGTGCCATGGTACATGACATAAATCTTCCCATTCTTCGGCTGATCATTACTACGAAGATAAACTTCCTGAAAGTCTGGTAATGTCTCCTCCTCCCAAAAATCTTCTTGTTCATTTGCTGATGCCATGATCTCTATAAATAGACAGAGGTATTTCAGTGAGAACAGGTGGTACTACGTGTGTGTGTGTGTGTGTGTGTGTGTGCGTGCGTGCGTGTGCGTGTGTTAGGAACCTTGATATGTGGCTCCTAATGTAAATGTGAAATATTCTCTGTAAAGCGCTACGTAATCTGATAGCGCTATATAAAAATATGTTCATAAATAAATTAAATAAATAAAATATTTGCTACTTAGAATTTCCTATTTAGCATATTAACATAATGAAAACTGCCAATACAGTATATATATCATGGGATGTGAGACAAACTTTTTTCAACTTTTAAAACTTTTCAACTTTTCTAAACAGGAAATTTGACATATTGCCATAAATAAAAAATAAAAAAACTCAAATCACCCTATAAACCCTACAATATTCTAATGATATTGGACTGTATTCACAGATCCGTTTTTGCGTGGGGTTGCGTGCGTATTTTTAGGAGCAGATTAACTGCGCATACGTAGTAACTTTTTCCACGCAAATTACATAGTATTTACGAATGTAAGTACTTTAGGCACGGACTTGTGAATCGTACTTAGAGACATATGAACGGAGGGGCGGGGTTTTTATCTGTTCGGTAGAAGTTAATTGAAAGTGGGCGGGGGGAAGCATTTATATGGGCATTTAAGGGTGTGGTTAGATTAATACGCACATATGTAAGTAATATACGCGTGTAAGTACACACGTAGAGATAAGGGTGCCCTATGGAGATGAAAGTCACCGAGGGGAGTGTCGAGTGTTGCCTTGCTACCTGTGTGCGTAAAAACACGCATGTAGTAAATACGGATCTGTGAATCAGGTCCACTATGAGCAACAGGGCTGCTTGTTCTTAAGTTAGACAAAGGCTGACGCAGGAGCCAGGTTGCGATCACAGGTGAACGAGTCTTGGCACAGTAGAGGCATATGCCCTCTCTCTGCGAACCAAGCCAGACTTCCAAACAGCCTCCATTTTCAGTTCACAGATGGGCCATGGCTAATGTAAGTGTTGGTGCAGTCACACGGATGCATGTTTATTGTGGACCTGTTATTGTGTATTCCTAATGTTTGGGGATCTGATCGTATAGAAAATGGATCTCTAATTCCAGTCTATTATTGCTCAGAAGACAGCAGACTGGGTTCTTTATTATATATGATCTGCTAAAGCATAGGATAACAATCAGTATGGTATAAGAGCCACACAACATGGATTTGTATTACGCAAAAGCCACACAACACAAATGCATATTGTACAATAGCTACAAAGGTCTCTGCATCAACCATTTTGTTACCACCCTCTGCGGAATATGGTTTATGGACCAGATCCCAACCCGAAGCTAGATCCTCACTATATAAACTCCTGTACATTCACGGTCTGAATAGTAGGATCTTACCTCAATATTTCCGCACTGTCACCAAGTAAAATGGGGACTGAGCTCAAAAGCTGAAAAGCACTCTTACTTTACTAGTTAAATACCTCCCTTCTGCCATCTTGGGTACCTAGTGCCCCGCTCAAGTAACACTTTCATTATGGAAGGCTTGATCTGGAGGATACACAGCCATAATGGAGGTACATTTTCAAGCATGCTCCTTGCGTAAGGCTGGATGCAGTAATATGTTATGAAATTGTAAAATACTTACCTTATTAAGCAATATATCTTGTTTATATGCAATTGAAATCTTGTAAACTTGATCCCGCCACTGATTCTACTTCAAGAATAAATCTCAGCTGTCAATGAGAACAAAATTGAAATAAATGTACTTTATATATTCCTCACATGTGACCCATTGTTATTCTGTGCTCTTATTTTGTATTTCTTTTCCTAGCCTCTTAGTTGGTCTGTTTATTTGAGTAGAGTCACCTTTAGTTAATGTTGTTCCTTTGTCATGAGACCACCACTGTAATATTATAGAATATGTCTATCTTTAAATCTGTTGTCTTTGTATTTGCGCTCTCTCTCTCTCTCTCTCTCTCTCTCTCTCTCTCTCTCTCTCTCTCTCTCTCTCTCTCTCTCTCTCTCTCAGCTGCTGGCAACTTATATACATCAATTTATGAGATGCCTAGGGGTGGTCTGACACATAAATTTGGCCAAGGTCTTATAGTGTTAATGACTATGGAGAGGAGGGTATGGGTGAACAGTTATAGTCTTTGTTATTGTTAAGTTACTTACAGACTGAAGAAGTGTTTGACACAGAATAAAACTTTCTTGGTGTTTCTGTGAAGTGACGCTGTCTAGACTGACTCCATAAAATATCAAATTATAGAAAATCATAGACAGATCTAATTTGAATTGCTTTAATTCACACATTTTTATCAAATGTAGACAAACCAATTTATTGCTTTATTGGTGATTTACAGATTACTGGACTTATTATGCCATCACCACATTCACTAAAGGCAAAGTCCAGGGACTTTAGCCTTTGAAAAAATCACCATGGCGATTTTTTCCTCATTCCTCTCAGAGATAGCAACAGGTTAAGCCCTGATATAATGTAATGCCTCATACACATGTTACAATCCATAGATATTCAGGACATAGGGGTAGATCCAGAACTACGTTTGCCGTATGTTTATTCGCGTAGCGTATTTTCGTGCGCGTAAAATTGCTACACTCCCCTAGGCACACCCCTTGAACGTACGTATTTTGTCAAGATACGCTTTCCAAACCCTACCTTAACTTTTTCCAACGTAACCGCAGTCATACGCACACGTACGTATGGGCTAGACGAATTTACACAGCTAAGCACGCCCATACTGTACACTTTAAATACAACCCCCCGCCTACTTCACGTATTTCAGACGTATTTTGGACACACGTAAAATTGGCACGCCCACACGTAAGTATTTATGTGACACAAACGTGAATGGCCCATACGTTCACAATTACGCTATGTTACGGAGCGTATTTTCTATGGTGAGCATGCGCAGTACTTACTAAAGGGCGATTTTACGTGTCCGTCACGCGTAAATTCACTCCGAAGCGTTGTTCTGGATCTGGCCCATAGTTCTTTCCTGGTTCACCTCATACTTATCTAATTGTGCTTTCAGTGTTTGCTTTTCTGGATCTACCTCCCCTGCTCTTCCCCTATCTGTCGGAGTACCACAAGGCTCAGTGTCAGGTCTATTTCCCACTGGGAAACACTGAAATAATCCCTACTCATAAAGGTTGATGCTTAGGAGTTACCCTTGATTTTGAACTGTCCTTTGTTCCCCACATATAATCTATTTCTAAATCCTGTTAAATACATCTAAAAAACATTTACAGAATATGCAAATATCTCAAACAGGATACAGCAAAAACATTCATGCATTAATCATCTCCCGCATTGATTACTGCAATGCTCTCCTTATTGGACTTTCACATTATAAAATTACCCCCCCTACAGTCTATACACAAACACACACACACACACACACACACACACACACAAACACGCTCTTTATTGCATGCAGCAGCTAGACTGATTTCAGTTTCCGCATTTCCTTTCATGATAAGCACAAACTTGATCAATTCTCTTTATGTTAACATTCTACTCAGTTCTGCTACTAACACTGCTGTGTGACTGGATCGTATAGAGCACTGAGCACTTTTACCATACAAGTTGACAGGTCCATTGTGTGATATATAGCACTTTATGGATCAATCCCCAATGCCCTTTAGAGTGTAAGGTTGCAGACAGGGCCCTCTTATCCCCCCCAATCTGTCTGTTTCCAGCCAGTCTTGTTATATTTATTATTAAATTTGTATACACTATGTAATCTAATGGGGCTATATAAAAACCTGTAATAAATAAATCACGTTTTCTTTTCCTTTTGTAGTGTAACATGACATGCTCTTATCATTAAACTAAGGTCTGTCAGTACTTACTCTGTATTTTATTAGTATAAGGTGAAATACATATATTCACCCTGATAGGCTGGTAACTGGCACAGAGGGAGTTAAACTTTTAAAAACATAAACTGTGATGACAAATGAGAGAAATTTAACCATCCAGTCAGGTCTATTTTTTTAATCCATGCTGACCCTAGATCCCATTTGACCCTTAATTTAGTTTACAATTTAAGAAATCCCTATATTTATTTGTATTACTTTGTTAGCCTCTACCACCTCGGATATGAGGCCATTCCAGTTATCAACTACCCTTTCAGTGAAGTCATTTTTCTGCACATTTTCTTCACCCTCCATTTGTTCTAATACATCCTTTCATTTGAAAAATGTCCCCCTCCTGTACCTGTATACTCCGCTTACATACGTTAAGCTGATATCATATCCCCTCTCTCACTTTTCTGCTCCAAGCTATACATGTTTAGTTTCTCTAGTCTTTATTGAGAACAACTTTACAATGTATAAAAGTATGACACTACAAAAAAAAGCCTTTAAATCAGTCTGTTGAAGTTGGTTTCATATTATATTCCACTCAACACAATATTGGTCACTAAACATGACAAAAACTACTTTCTAATACACGTATCTTCCTGAGTTTCACCTGACAGACAGAAGATATCTGGAGAAGGATATGAGGGCAAGGAAAACCCCAGAGAGTTTCATAAGCAACTATCAGCTAAGTTTCATTTCTGTGAATGACCAGATATATCACCTGCCCATACTGTGTTGAACATATTGGGTACATAATGGAATATCCTTAATTGAATTAAATACAATTATTTAATTACCTTGGGGGGGTCATATGACCAATACAAAAAAAAACCAACAAAAACTTTAACGTTTATAAGACTCCTGTGACTGAAATTTGCATCTTGTTATAATTATTGAACCTACATTTTGTCATTACAAAATGGAGATTACCTGTGGCATAAAAGAATTCATATATCACATTCATACTTGTATGATATATAAATGGAGATTACCTGTGACATAAAAGAATTCATATATCACATTCATACTTGTATGATATATAAATGGAAATAAAATAGGGACTTAAGATTCTCAGTATCTGTATCATTAGAAAGAGGAATCCATTTTTATACTCTTGTTTCTTACAGATTAACCTGAAGAGATATTTGCATCTATTATGTGCTCACCTGAAGAACTCTGCAGCAGGAAATTGTGACTGAAAAACATCCCAGGGAGTTTTATAAACAGCTGGGTCACTAAGTTTCATTTCTGTGAAGTGACTGCATTGATCTCACCTGCCCTTTATTTACCCTGAAGCTATAAACCAGAGCTGTGAGCTGTAAAACAGTATAGAAAATCTGTATTTGAAAACTTTATTACATTACAAGAAAGAGACGACGCAATGCCACCTCGGGGATGGATTAAGTAGAAACGGGAGGGGGACAGTGTCCGTACGGACATTGCATGGATAGTTAAGGTAGCCCTATGGCATTCGGAATTGCCATAAGGTACCGAAAAATGGGGGGCGGGATAGAAGCAAGACGGGTGAGTTAGGTGCGGATCTGTATATATGGTCCATAGTGTCCGCCGTGGTCCAGATCCAGACTTTCGCAAAGTGGATTTTACAACTGCAGGGGACGTCGATCCTGCACCTACAGAACTGTTAGAGACACAGCACAATGCAGTGTGTGTCACACAGTCTATAAGTTCTGAGCTTCTGACAGCTGCATTCTGCACGCTCCATATAGAGGGGGGGCGAGGCCTAATCTTCCTCTTCTGCAGCCAACCTTCCTCTTCTTCACTCTGACCTTAACACTCCATGCCATGCAGCCTAACCCTAACCTTTTACCAGATGCAGTCGCAGCAGCCTAACCCTAATCTACCCACGACACCTGCAGCAGCCTCTTGCTATTGGGAATAGTGAAATAGGTTCCCATTCCATATAGCATATTTCTGCCTTGAAAGCTTTTTGAACAACGATACAGTCGCCATTCAGGGGACAACCACATCCCGTAAATGTAACCTCTAGCAACTGCCTCGTAGGAAATCCACCACAACCACAGAAGGAATATGCTTTATCCTATTGGTTGCTGCAGAGAGACACACCTACCACGACATTGAATTGTTGTATTTGTAGTTAGGCCTCAGATATAAAGCAAAAGTTCAAACATTTAGTTTAAATATAAATTTATTCTCAAATGCAGCATTTTTAACATAGCAATCACCTAAAAAAGTATTTCTTTATAAAGCAAAGATACTGATATAAGAATAATATTTAATAAAGTGTTTACATAATTATATATAATCCATATAAATTAACCAGTCAGCGTTCACTAGAGAGATATTCAAGTAATCTTATATTATATACCGACATTACAATACATGGGAAAGGATTGACACTTCAATGTGAAATAAGTAGAGATGGAATAGCATATATCCCAGGGTTGCCGACTTTTTAAAGCTTCCCTCCAGGAGAACCCGGAAGAAAGCCATAGATTTCTGCAAGGGGCGGGGCTTAATGATGCAATTTATGCAATCGTGTCCTTAAGCCTTGCCCGTATTACTCACTCCTGTAATCCCTAGCATTACTAGGGATGCGCGGGGCTTGATGACATCATCAAGCCCCGCACATCCCTAGTAACACTATAAGTATTATAGTATAAGTAATAACTATAAGTATAAGTATAAGTTTTCAATGGGATTCAAGTATTAAACCTTAGGTTGCTGTCTCTCTCTTTTTTTTTAATCTAAATCTAGTCATAATTCTTTTATTAGTGGGTCAAATAAAAATGAGTTGTATAAAGAGAGGAACAATTGCTAAACATGTACATGTATTCATTTACTATGCACTTCATATTATAATAAATACATTTATTCCAATTTGTAAAGAAAAAAATTGATTACCAGATTTACTAAGCTGCGGTTGGAAAAGTGGAGATGTTATCTATAGCAACCAATCAGGTTCTAGATCTCATTTAACTTTTGCATACTAGAGAATGTCAGCAAGAATCTGATTGGTTGCTATGGACAACATCTCCACTTTTCCAAACCCACAGCTCAGTAAATCTGGGCCTATGGGCCTGATCCAGAGCTATGGCTGCCGTCGCTAGTACGGCGGCCGGAGCCCCAATGGGCATGGGGC
>WWET01000270.1:617059-628534 GCA_011038615.1 Limnodynastes dumerilii | reverse complement strand
GTATTCTGTGAGTGTAGCATACGACATACCTCTGAAAAAGCTTTACGCTTTTGTGAAACTTCAACTGAAAAATCCTGAAACGCCAAGATTTTTTGTCTCTCAACCTGCAAATTTAGTTTCTGTCTATAGGCCGCTAATATCCTCTCTTTGGGCCTGATCCAGATTAACGCCCGCTGTCGCTAGGACGGCGGGTGTAAGCGTAAGATCGGCTTTTAAGCCGATCTGCGCATGCACCGGGCAGATGTTGCCCGGCGTTGCTACGGCAACGCCCGATCTCCAGCGTCCCTACGCTCACGTTAGTGCTGGTGGGCGGGGGGAGGTAAGTAAATGAGGGTGGGGGGGCGTGCTAAGCGGCCATACGCTCCTGTGCGAGCGTATGGCCTCTTCCTTACGCCGTCTGAAGTTAGGGTAGCCTTCAGCCGGCGTAAGGAAGGGGTCATACGCCCGCACAGGGGGAGTGCCAGGGGGAGTCAGCGATGTAACGCTGAGCGTTAGTACGCTCAGCGCTACATCGTAGCTTTGGATCAGGCCCTATGTCTTTATATAAGATAGACATTTAGCATTTTTCAAGCGAGTTCAGTTTGTTTAATGTAAACAGCAGCTTTTAAATATCATACTGCCAGTATGGCAGCTCTTTAAGAGCATTCAGTAGAGAGAAATACTGAGATAGATATAAGTTGCTGTTCATTTAGTAATTTAGGCCCAGATTCACGTATACGTCCACGGTTGTGAATCCGGGCCTTAGTAAGAGTAAGTTATCAGTTTATAAACACTGTAATTGATTTATTAAAAGCAAGTGATAAGTTTGTATTACTCATTATACCGTCTTAATAATTCGCACAGGGTATACTTATTCAAATATGAGGCTTTCTCAATTCCAACCACTTTGATCCTATTAGGATTCCAAACACAATGCTCTTCTAATCCACTTTCTACCATCCCACAGCGCTCAGGAACCCAGGCAGTGTCATACCCTAAATTATTCCATGTTTTCTGCAATGGGTGACCTCTGTGATCTATCTTTATCACTTTCCCAACATTCACTTTCAACTTTAAAATGACTTGGTCTTCTTTATTACCAAGGGGGTACCTAGCCGCCTTTGCCCTATCCCTGCTAACATAAACACCTGCTCCCAACATACTTTCTTCTGATGGTGATTGCTTAAAACCATGTTTAATAATCTCAGTGGCTGCTTCCATTGTAGTGCCATGGTACATAACACAGATTTTGCCACCCATTTGCTGACCACTACTATAAGGCGGGTGTTCATAAAAGCCTGGCAGTGTCTCTTCTTCCCAAATGTGTTGAAGTTATCTTCCATGTGACCAGGACATTTTTTCTAGGAATAAAAAGACATTTGTTTTTCGGTGTTAATAGGTGGAAATGGGTGGTAGAATATATTTAATATAAATAGTAATATAAGACTGGATCCAGACCCCCTGCACGCTTTCCGTACCTGTCTAGCAGTAGTTATGAGAGATGAGAGTAAACTCCCCCTGTCATTCCCCTCTCTCATGCGGGCTTTAGGGCTGTTACACTGCACTGCCATAAGCCAGCCTTAACTGAAACGTGGATCAGCAGTCCGTACGACCGCTGATCCACGTGTATACAAAACCCAACCCCTACTGTTAATATAACCATCTCACCCCTGCCCATCTATTGTAATATGTGCGGGCAGAGAGGAAGAACCGCCCCATTGGGTTCCGTACAATAGGAGTTACTGTTGTAGATTGATCGTAACACGCCTGCACCCTCCAAATAATATAGCGTACCGGTATTAGATACCAATGACATCTGACAGAGAATGAAGGGGTGAATTTGCATGTGGGTGCTATCATTTAATGAATTGACATTAGTAGCGTTGCCTTTCTCTGATCAAGTCTTCCATGCTTAGGGCACTGGTGTCTGGATAGTGCCGCTCAGTGCTTGAAGATCTCCCAAAATCTTTTATGCAGATGCCTGATTGCATGAAAATAGGAAGCTTGGATCCAATTCACAATCATCAGGATAAAATAAATAATATAGAGGTTGACAGTTTTTATAATTCACAATCAGAAACAGGTCATGCTCTCATAACAGACCCGGTCAACCTCTTGCTCTCCAGGAAGGGATGCCACCAGAAATTGTAGGACCTGGGACCTGATCCATGGCACTCATACCGTGACATCACACATAGGTAGAATTACATGGACCTGCATGAACCAATCATGGCAGGCCAATGTGCAGGAAAGGCTTCTTTTTAAGACGTCCTCTGTGTGCAATTTCCGGCTGATGAGCAGCCTGGTACAGCTCATCAGCAACATGCATCAGTGTTAGGAGACTGGTGATCTTGACTCATCTGTGTTCTACCACCGATATCTGCTGTTGGAGAGCTGAGGTAAATATCGCTTTCCTGCCTGCCTTTCCAGATCCAGATCCCTGGTCGTGGCCTTGTCTCCAGGCTTTGTGAAACTACAACTTCCAGCATGTTTCACCTACATAGGCATAGCTGATATCTAGAGAAGCATGCTGGGACTAGCAGTTTCACAACACCTAGAGAGTCACAGGTTTGCCTTATAGTATAGTATGGAAAACACAATACTGTGTAAAGGTTGTCTGGATAAGGTATGATTAATACCTCAAACATATAATATCTTACATCTGCACACTGTTATAAAATTATTGTTGGTCTCAGAACAAAGGTGACATTTAACAAGGGGGTCTTACCAGAGGATGTACTGTATCTTAATGTCACACATCTTTTCACACCTAAGCTAGCTTCAAGAAACCTTGCAAACAGATAGCCTCAAAGTCTACATCGCAGTGGTCTCTGGAACTGACACAGATAAATAAGATAGGATCAAAGAAATCAAAATATTTGGTGGAAAATTCATATTTCGTAACTGAAGAAGACCCAAATTGCTCAGGGACACGACACTTCCTCGTGTCTTTAAAACTTGAAATTTAAGGTCTGTATCACCCTGGGAAATGTCATTATGGAGTAGCCAGCCTTGTACACATAACACCTATATTATGTTTGGTATCTGGCTGTAGGTAATAACACCAGGGATATGAATATTATGTTACTATGAGGGACACATCTACTCAAAGGGAGAAATCTGGATTCATAAAATAAACTATCAAAATCAGATGAGCGGGTTTGAAAATCTTCGCCTAGCCCATAATGCCTAGCACAGGCATTATCATACAATCACCTTCACCTTGCCATTATGAGGGAGATTGAGATATGGTTGTCTTTAAAATATGTTGAGCCCAGTGCACAGGGCTTTTTCATGTGGGGCCCAGATACCACTCTTTTGCAGTTCTTAAAATGTTCTTAAATTATAAAAATGTAATATTAGTCAATATAAATTATACATCATTCACAAAATGTATGAAAGGTCTGTGTCTCATTCATACTTTGAAAAAATGCAAATATTTGAACTTTTTCATGTAGGAAAATACAATGTGTCTATCACAGGCTGTGCTAAAAAAATTAAAAAAACAAATACTTCCATTACCCTAACCCTCCCCTCACTGCAGCCTAACCTTAATCCTCTCCTTACTGCAGCCTAACCCTAACCATCTCCTCACCACAGCCTAATCTTAACTGTCCCCTTATTGTAACCTAACCCTTACCATTCCCTCACTGCATCCTGACCCTAACTATTCTCTAACAGCATCGTAAATCTAATCATAACCTAATAATAAAATGAACATTCAAATTAACATTAAGTATAATACTCACCCGTCTATGATGCAACAAGTCCAGAGATGTCCAGCAGGCATTCTTGTCAAGTGCTTAAATGTTGAGCAGGTATCCCCATAGATTGCTGATTCATTGATCTGGATTAAAGAGATCCAGTAGTGTTGACTAGGTAAGCACTGATTACATGACTTTATCCTGTTTTTGCATATGAAAAGCAAAAGAAGAATGTCTGTTTCTAAACTGCAGTTTCAACTAAGAATGTCACCACTCACCTATAACTTTGTTACAACATTTTACACACCTCACAGGTGCTACACATACATAAAGCAGATTCTTATTTTACCAATGCAATGACAGTCCAAGGGTCTTCTGAGCAACCTTTGTCCACAAGTAATTATCTTTGTCTCATAAAAGTAACATATTGTAGTGCAACAGTGGCAATAGTGCATCATAGCAATAAAATAACAAAAAGTACCCAGCAGATAGGGGCATGTTGCAGCTGTATTCAATGTCATCAGGAACATTTTAGCCGAGTAGTGACCTGAACAGACCTGGATGCAGTCTTTTTAGAATACAGTATACACACAGAATGGAAGTTGCTCAATCAATTTATAGGTAAATGCAAACAGGTGCATGAAAGGCACACAGACAATTATCAATCACTTAATGGTGTGGCTGTCAAAACTCTTCAGCTGGGCATACATTAGGACGATTATTGGTCCCAGCAGGGGGTGGCCCGATAAACGGGATGATTTCCCACTAGGAAAATGTCCCGTTATCGGCACCGTACACCTCCTCTGCTGGGTCCGATAATCCTAGCAGAAGAGGGGGGGCCAGGGCTATGGTGCTGCTGCATATCCATGTATAATGCTGCTCTGCTGTGAAGTGCGGCTTCGGCTTATCCCTGTCTGTACTACTCCCCGCAATAGACGATGCTGCATATCTATGTACTATGCTGCTCTGACAGCTATACTTCAGAGCTGTCAGAGCAACTTTATACATAGACATGCAGCAGCACCTTTCAGGAATACGGAGCCATTCAGCTTGCTGATTGGCTCCCTTAAAATATCCTTAAAATATCGGGAGCCTGATTTAAATCAAACATGTCAAAAGACCAAATAATCGTACCAGAGTGTTTATGGTACGTTTGTTTGGCGTTTGAAAAATTGATCTTGGCCACTAACTACAGCGATTATTTGCCTGATCACCCAATAATGGGGTGTTCAGGCCGATAATCGCTTTAGTGTATGGCCAGCTTAAGTACAGCAACATAAATACAAATCATTATACTAATTAGATATACAGAAATAATTATGACACATTAATTATGCTTATGATATTGCTAAAAATCATTAAACAATTATTTTAAAAGCATTATTATAAAAAAAAAGCTACCAAATATTTAACATCATAAGTTCCAAGGTCTTTAATTTATAGATCCAAAAAGTTTCTTTTTGAGATTTTTTCTTTCTAATACAAATTTTTTTTGCCAATTTTTGCTTAGAATAAATTGTATACTACGAAAGACAAGGATATATTTTTACCTATTTTATTAAAATCCTATAGCCTCAATTCCCTGTCTATGCCTAGCAAATATGTAGAGAGAAGAAAAAACTGGTTTCCAAAAAAATCTAATTGTCCTCTCATAGTAGATTTGTAATAAGTATTATAATTTGAGCACAGTCCTTCAGATAGGATAGTAAATTCCTTACAATTTTTTTGTCGAAAAATATTGATATATATATTTTGATAGCCCCAAAGTTAGGAAATTAATATCCAAAATAGATAAAAACTCATCCTTGATAGTATTCAAATTATTCCAAGCTGCAATTATTTAAAATTTAATCAAACTACTACCTTCAGATTTAGGGGATGTTGATGGGGAAAGGTTTGCTCAGAGTTGTGTCAACCTCCTTAGAAGGTATTGAGAACAGCAAAATGCACCTGACAATAGACCTGATCCATACCATTGTGTATGTGCTGTGCCAAAATAAAAATAAAAAAATTCAATGAGCAGTTTGCGGAAGTTGCATGTTGGAAGAAGGTATGGATCAGACCCAATATTTGGAAAATTAATTTTCTCTAAGCACCTTGTCCTTTGATGTTGAAACAGGATAAAGGTTACATAGCTCCTTTTTGAACAAAGTTCAATGATAAACTATAGATACATAAAAATGGAATATGTATATTGTTAATAAGTATAACAGTATAATATTGGCATATACTGTTACAGGATCCAATATTATAAACATGTTTACCAACTTAACCCCAAATGATATTGCATAAACTTTTCCAATTTGAAAAATGCTTTAGCTCCTATCATAGCCAGATAATTTTAGAATTGCACACACAATTATAATTAAACCAGATGTTTAATTAAACCAGTTGTATCTCATGTTAAGCATGCAAATAAAGAGTTTAAAGGAAATAAAAGTAAAAAAAATTAATAAAACAAAATTAAATACAGTATATACTTGTTGATCAGATATTTGTTTTTTTTTATTTACTAGAATATGGATGCAATTTTCTCTGTAGCTAAACCATCATGTCCTTTAAAAATAAAATTGAAAGAACATTCAGAAAGGACTCAAAACCGACAGTCTAGAATCAATATTTAAAAACACATGATTATAATTCTAATGTTTTAAAAGCTATTAGCACTGAGAAAGAGTATTTTGATCAGAGAGAAGTTGAATGGGGATAAACAGATATCAATATCCCAGTGAGAAAGATTTAAAAACCTTGGAACCTATAGGGATAAATATTTAAAGAGATTTAGTGACTTTTATAAAAATATTTTTTGAAAGTGTTTTTAAAATAATTTTCTACAATATGTCTTTAGTAATATCAAAACACAATTCCTTTATAGGCCTTTGATATTTTTAATGCTACAAGAAATATGTATTATTTATAATAACCTTTTGTAATATTTTAACTTTGTATTGTACGTTGTACAATAAATTGCATGCACCTTTCTATGATGTTTATTATGTTTAATTATCGTTCAGTTTATTGATTTTGAATCTATCTATCTATCTATCTATCTATCTATCTATCTATCTATCTATCTATCTATCTATCATAACAATTTCCATCTATGTTACTTTGCTATCCACTTTATTAATTGACTGAATTGTTAGCATTATAATATGAATGCAACCAATCTGTTCAATCCACTATGTACCTAAAGTCTTCCTGGCGAAGTAGACAGTCAGTATACAAAACACATTCAGAGAGACAACAGACTTTTCATCACATCTCCCTGTGTGAATATAATCTCTTTTGCGCTAGTTTCTTAATATGAGAAAGAAGCCCAGGATGAAGGAGACATCATAGGAGTGACTTGCGGACATCATTGCTGATCATAGAAAATCTTTCCTGTTCACCTATCTTTTTGCTGTGCTTCTGGTTCCAGGTTTAGATGCTAGTTGTTTTCCCGTTAGTGGTCTTGGTGCTTTTTTGTGTTGTCCTGGATTAACGCCTGGTCTGCCTCAGATTGGGATTAGATTGCGTGAAAGCAGTGCCGAATAGGTTGTAAGTATAGGTGTCAGTAAAACAAGGAAATTGCTGTTAGCCTCATTCCCTTGTTATTGCTGGTTTATGTGTAGATAAGGACAGCAGTGGGTTTCTTATAATATGGGTGGGCTCAGGTCAAGGTTAAAAATAGAACTTGGTCCCAATAGGAGGTAAGGCCTGAGTCTAGACGTTGGGATTAACTTGTGCAGTGATTACCTTTATCCTGTGTATGCTGATGCAGCTGGCACATGCTCATAGACTGCATATCCAGTACTGAATTAAGCTGTTCCCTCTCCTCCATGCCCAATAGCAGCTGTACCCCTTCCTCCCACGGTGGGATGTAGTTGCCGGTGTGATGGCCCATTTTGGACAATGATACAACTGAAAGCTTAATTTCGCCTGTATCATTACTGACAGCTTATCAATGCAGAAAATTTCAATCCCGGAATGAATACCTAAATACTCGTTCTGGTTAGGGTTAGAATGTGGGAAAGGAAGGGTTATGGTTAAGTTTCGGAGAGGGTTAAGGTTAGGGTTAGTCTGTGGAGTTAAAGTTAGGCAGCAAGTCAAGGATGGTTAGGTTAGTGGAGGGTTAGGGTTAGGGTTAGGTTGTAGGAAAGGGATGGGTAGGGTCCAGATAATTTGGAAGACACATCATTGAAATGGAGAACCACACCCCACACAGTATTTATGCCACTGGCTCAAGTTCAGTTTAAGTCTGTAGGCCATAAATTTTTATCCCTCTTATAATGTTACAATGGTGGAAGGAGATGCTTAATGACTCCTTATTGTTGTGATTACCTACAGTTTGAGCTAAGGGTTCAGCTCTGTTTTCTTGTCACCCCTATCCTCTATATGCATCAGTATTAAAAACTTAAATAAATGTCAATAAAATTAATTTATTAAAATATTGGAATTTAAATACAAATTAATCAAATAAGAATAAAAATGTATTAACCAAAATGCTGCTAGTGTGTTTTGATTGTGTTTTATATTTGCTTTGCAAGTCAACAGGATTTCTATTTTTGTATCCTAAAAATTTCAAGGAAGGTAAAAGATTTGTTTAATTCTTATCACACTTTAAGACTGGAGATTAGTATTAATATTATCCTTTAATTTTGTGATAAGGGAATGTGTTATTGTGTTATGCAGATCAATGGTTCTCATTTTTTAAAGAACACCAGTAGCCCACTATGGATTCTGATCAAATACCACATTACATATTGCAAATATAAAGTCTTAAAAGCGTGATTAAAGATAAAAGATCAAAAAATTTAAAAGATATAGATGCCGGATACAAAAATCTTGAATACACTGGATCTTGGATCCACGCTGTTGTTTGTTCTCAAATTCAGGACCAAGTCTTCCCCTTATTAATGACCAATATATCTAGCCACACTCTAACCTTTACAAATACATATATATTTCCTTTGTTTTTAGCCTATTCACTTTCACAATGCGCGATATCCCTCCGCCGCACCTCGCTGCCGCTATTGCCAAGTAATTGATCTCTGCGGGGTTAGGGTTAGGGTCAGGCTGCAGTGGAGGGAGGGTTGTGGTCAGGCTGCAGGGGAGGGAGGGTTAGGGTCAGGCTACAGGGGAGGGAGGGTTAGGGTAAGGCTGCAGGAAATGGTGGGTTAGGGTCAGGCTGCAATTAAGGGAGAGTCACGGTGAGGCTTAGAATTAGGTAAAGGAGTAGGGACTATTTTTACTCACCATTTCGGAGCACGGGGCTTTTGGTGCTCTGTGGATTGATTGCAATGACTCTTCGAACTGGCTGGGAGGAATCTGTATTTTCAAAAATTGGATTTTCTATGCGGGGACCCACACCCGTTTTCTATATAGAAAAAAAAGGGGTTGCCTTGTAGTGCAATAACTTTTATATCAAACAATCGCTAGCACTTTGAAATATGTTTCCTGGAAATATATCTTGATTAAAAAGCATTCAGCATGTGGTACACAGGTCAGTATATTAGCCATTAGTCTCATCACTAGTTACCAGCGTCCATTCAGATTTAATAACATTTATTGCACTACATGGCAAATATTTAATGAGTTTGAACCGGATTCACAGATACATAAGTGTGTTATATACGTGCGTGTTTTTACGTTTTTTTTAAATTGCGCATGCCCAGAATGCAAAAATACGCACGCAAAACATAGCCGCGTGATTCACGCACACGTACCTCATCCTTCCGACTGATTCCAACACTAGCCCCGCATGCGTAGCTAGAGGGGCAAGACACGTAATGCAAATGGGCTCCACACAGACTACTAATGTACAGTATGGGCGTGACAATGCAGTTACGAGAGAGTCACAAGCAGGATTGTCTTGCGTAGCAAAACATACGAACGGGAAAAGTTAAGGTAAGTTGCTGAACTGTATATGAAAGTCCATGCGTCCATACAAACTTCACACAGCCATCAGCTGCTGCGGAATGTTTATCAATGCATATGTGCCATTAATTCATTCACATAAGGCTCACCTATGTAAAGCAATTGTTTAATGCTATTAAATTAATGAATTTTAACAGTGAGAAGGCAGCATTTTCTTTCATGTCTTTAAGTCTATTTTCATCTAATAATCTAAATCTAAATAATTTTAACAAATAACTTAGTTCAACCATTATGCTAATTTATGTTTGTATTAAATCTTAATATCTTTCTAATGAAACAAAATATACTATTGTATTTCAAAAATAAAAAAAATTAAACAAAAAAAAATATAATTTATGCTGGTATTGTGTTAAGCAAACTTTAATTATTGTTGCATCCTTTTTTTAAAAACATGTTTAATGCACAGTTAGAGGTGTCTAATGTTTTATGTTCCAATAACAAAAAATATATATTCAAAATAAGTAAATTAACATTACATATTAAATTGAAAAAAAATAACACAACAAAGTCTGCGATGCAAAACGTATGGCTGAATCTCTACAAAAAAAGTATCCAATTTCACGCAGGATTCAAGGGCCATATACTAGGTACTTTCCTATTTCTAAGTACGGCACACTTACAAACGGAAAACCACGAACGAGTGTGTGGGTGTGGTTAGTTGCAGCCACTGCTATCCCTGCATCGCACTTGCGTATATTTGCAATGCGTATTTTTAAGGAAGCACGCAATTTTAATCCTAAGTGTGAATCAGGTTGTGCACGGGACAAAGAATCGGGCAATCTATTCATTTAGGAAGACGCGGCCTGTGAACAGATCCAGTGCACAGTGAAAAGCAACAGACATACCTGACCATCATTTGGATGAATTTTTGACACAAACCTAACCTTGTCTTGGAGAACTGAGTGAGCGCACCTAATATATATATATTTTTTGGGATTGAGTAATAGCTGCTGTTTCCTTTCGATCGTTAGCTATTCCATGAGGGTTATATCTTTTGTAATCGGTGAATTTTAAGAAACTGTATTTCCTGGTAAACTTTAGTTCACATAAACACATATGACAGAGAAACAGCTGTCACTTCACACTTTAATCAGTGTTTTTCACTTAATGGGTGTGAACTTACATATTTACTGCATCTAATTTTCTCTGTATCAGACACAGGCAACCTTTGGCACTTCAGGTGATATAAAAACTACAAGTGTTATCATGAATTTCCAGTTATAATCTATACATATGACGTTAAAGTGTAATGTGAGGTTGAGTGCTGCAGGTTTCTGTACCTGCTCTAATCTCTTAGGATGTTATTTTTTCTGATACACAGGTATTAGTAATTTATTGCAGGTCTTCAAGCGTTCACTCAAAACGCACATGTTCAGGCTAACCTATCCCTCCTCCACTTAACATCCTCACTGAATCCTTCATCTACCCTTCTCTTCCTTCCCCCTCTCCTCCGCTCACACCAGCAGTCCACTTTCTTCCCCCTCCTTATGTCTGTAAGTTCTTCCCTTCCACATAGTGTGTTAGCTCACGTGAGCAGGACCCTCCATCCTAGCGTTGTTCCTTCCTCCACCCCCCCTCACTTCATACCCTCTTGTCCCCCTCTGCTACCCTTTTACCCTATCACCACCTGGTGGCTCCCTCTCAACCTATCACTGCGCTCTATCCCCTGCTCCCTGATCTTCCGAGATTGACACCTCGCATTTTGCCTTGCGTTCTGTGCTTACTTCCCTTTATTGTAGTTTTGTAATATTCTTCTAGTCATATTGTATTAAATATATACTATGCTGTCCATCCCTACCTGTATGTCTGTACTGTATTTTGTTGTATTTTGTACGGCGCTGTGGACACCTTGTGGCGCCTTATAAATAAACGA
>WWET01000270.1:596872-610793 GCA_011038615.1 Limnodynastes dumerilii | reverse complement strand
ACATGCCCTTCCCCCCTTTCCCCATCACCACACACTTCACAATCATTTTTTCATTCATTAATATCTCAACAGCAACGGACCAAATGCGCTTGTTTAATAATAATTCTCTGCAGAATAGTTCAAACCTGAGACCTCCGCGCTGCCTTGCGCCCACTCTTATCAGTAATGGACATATACTACATTTCTCGCATCTACAATCACATACTATTTGTAGTTTGTAACCACCGCACAGCTTGCTCCTACTGGGAAACACACTAATTAGAACTGTCACTCTCAATTAAAGATGTCATTGAAAATGGAACAAGATTCTTTAAATAGCTTCCTACACAGGATACAATCACTCTTGAAACATCTACCCTGATGAAGCTCGATTGTTAAGTGAGCGAAACGCGTTGGAGGTGGTGCCTGGAGATCTCCGTTAACCAGCGACGTCCAAGAAGAAAACTAACAGCCATTTGATTTTACCAACGCATCTTGCGAGTGAGAGACAAGGACTAAAGACTTCCGCTACAGTGTGCACGCTGTTGGCACACAGCTCCCCACCCCCTCATCCTCCGCTCAACACACAGACCAGAGTGTCTACCACCAAGGCTCAGGCTGAGCCTGACGGGATTTGTCACATGGCACTTTCTCTATTTGTACTCAAACTGCGGCAGATCTCAACGACTGCCTAGCATTACCATCTGATTCAATATCATATCCTTGATTTGGAGCTCGATACCAATAGCCTGCAATTTACAGTGTAACTTTGCCGCTGAGATTATAAAAGAGCTCAAAAAGATCCTTACTATTACGGCAACCATTGCAGTGCTTATATCCACCGTCTGTTCAGACAACGGATCATTGCTACATCTTCACCATTATTAATTGTGAACATTTGTCAAAAATAACGCTATATTGGAGAAATACTTATGTTTTATACAAGCAACTTTTACCACCATTAATTACCGTATTATAACTGGATAATTGCAACATTGTTGCTTTACAGGTGCAGAGATACCTTCTGCCTTTTCTCTGCTTAAAATTGCTATTTTATTGAATGTTTTGACCTTAACCAGGTTTTTTTTTTACCAATAAATAATTATTGAGACATCCTGTTTTGAACTTATCTTTATGCCTATTGTGGAGCGGGGGTAACACAACCCCCACTTGTTGGTTATAAGAAAATGCATCCAATCACCCACCACCCTAAATATATTTTTTTTCTTATTTGACTTACTTAGCAAAAAAAAAACTGGTATTATCCAAGCCAATGGATATCAACACTTTTGGAAGTCTGGATCTTATATATTATATTTACCATTAAATACTGTACTTTTTTATTCATAGATATTTAAATGTTATTGCATAATTATAAAATAGCATTTCTTAATTGTACATTTATTTAGGATAATCCTAACTGTACGTGAAATAAAGCTATGGCACAGAAACATCCTGGGAGACGATTCTTCACCATGTATCATGGAACAACCGTCAACAATGCCTACAGTATCATCAAAGAGGGATTTCGAGTCTCTGACGGAGGGATGTTGGGAAGAGGCGTCTATGTCAGTAGAGACAAAGAAAAAGCTAAAAGATATCCCATAAATGCAACAGAACAAAACGTAGTTTTGAAGCTGTCAGTAAGGATGGGAAAAGTGAAGAAGATTGATTATCAAGGTCACCCCTTACAGACTAGCTGGCATGAACGAGGCTATGACTGTGCTTGGGTGCCACCAGGATGTGGCATGGTTCCCAGTGGGTTAGAAGAAGACTGTATATATGACCCACGCAGGATAAGGGTGATGGATGTAATTCACGCTCCTCCAGAGCATATGAATTCCCTAAAACAATTAATCACAATGCACAAAAGGTGAAATCAAAAGTGACAATAATCTTCCAATCTGTTCGGTGGCAGTATTGCTGCAACATGTAAAAAAAACGATGTAAATTATTAACAATAAATGTGGAAAAAAGCCCCCAAATTGTACTCGAACAACCATCAAAATGTTAATCGGCTGTAGTTCAGCTTCTGTCTTATGTATTTTTCCCTTTTGTCTTTTGTATGTAAGACTATATGTAAGAGCACATTGTGTATGGGAATGATTCTAAGAATGTCTAATAATTATTTATAGTATAAATGCTGAATAAAAGAATATCTAAGTGGCGTACCAAAGCTGACATCTGAAAAGATAAGATACAAAAGTTCATATGGTGAAAAATGAGATACTAAAACATCTTAAAAACATAATATCATTTGTGTTGAATTCTTTAAAATAATTATACAACTAAATAAAAATGTGAATCTGGTTCTATGCCATCAACTAGTGCTTCTTGTGTAACCAGACATTTTGGCAATGGGTGCTAAAATTAAATTCAACAGTAGGGGAAAATATGGTAACTACAGAGGGAAAGTTAATCCAAGACACAACCACTCACAAACATAGGGGTTAGTTTTGAAGTGAAAACTGGCACTATCGCATTAAAATGAACTGTATAATATTTACAAAATGCTGGAGTGGAGTTTTACAGCTCAGGCTGGCAACAGGGGTAAGTATTCCAGCGATGTCCCCATATACCCCTCTTTTCCTTCCCCTAATAGTTGTTATTAGGGGGGAGGAAAAGGAGGGTATGTATGGGGAAAAATAAAAAAAATATGTAAATAGTAAAAACTCACCTTGGTGTCCAAGTCCTGGCAGGAATACACTGTGCATGCTTAATGTTTATTGTACTGGTGGTACTTAGAAATCAAACCAACTATACGGTACTTTCTTTTTGTAAAAAAAAAAAAAGGTGCAAGAATTCACAACTCATCAGCCCTTACTGCAGCCCTCTATAATTTTTCAGCCCTTACTGCAGCTCTCTATAATTTTTTAGCCCTTACTGCAGCCCTCTATAATTTTTCAGCCCTTACTGCAGCTCTCTATAATTTTTTAGCCCTTACTGCAGCCCTCTATAATTTTTCAGCCCTTACTGCAGCTCTCTATAATTTTTTAGCCCTTACTGCAGCCCTCTATAATTTTTCAGCCCTTACTGCAGCCCTCTATAATTTTTCAGCCCTTACTGCAGCCCCCTCATAAGTTTCAGTCCTTATTACATCCCCCCAATAATTCAATAATTTTTCAGCCCTTATTGCAGCCCCACTATAATATTTCAGACCTTATTGCAGCCCCCTCATAAGTTTTAGTCCTTATTATAGTCTATTAAGATATTATTTTGTCCACAACTCACATATTTCTTCCGCCAAATATGCCACAAAGTTGACAAGAAAATGCAGCCGCTCACCCACCACCCTAAATATTTTTTTTTTCTTATTTCACTCATTTAGCAAAAAGCTGTTATTATCCAATCCAATGGATATGAACACTTCTTGGAAGTCTGGATCTTCTTATATATTATATTTACCTTAAATACTGTACTTTTTTTCTTAGATATTTACATGTTATTGCAAATTCATATAATAGCATTTCTTAATTATACATTTATTTAGGATAATCCCAACTGTACGTGAAATAATTCTGAAGCTATGGCACAGAAACATCCTGGGAGACGATTCTACACCATGTATCATGGAACAACTGTCAACGCTGCCTATAGTATCATCAAAGAGGGATTTCGGGTCTCTGACAGAGGCACGTTGGGAAGAGGCGTCTACGTCAGTAGAGACTCAAGAAAGGCTCAAAATTATCCCCTATTATCAGCAGATCCCAAAGTAGTTTTGAAGCTGTCAGTAAAGGTGGGAAAAGTGAAGAAGATTGATTATCAAGGTCACCCCTTACAGACTAGCTGGCATGAACAGGGCTATGACAGTGCTTGGATGCCAGCAGGATGTGGCATGGTCTCCAGTGGATTAGAAGAAGACTGTATATATGACCCACGCAGGATAAGGGTGATCGATGTGATTCACGCTCCTCCCGAGCATATGAATTCCTTAAAACAATTCATCGCAATGCACAAAAAGTGAAATCAACGGTGACAATAATGGACTGTATGCAGAGCTCCGGCCGTATATGCAATGTGTATATGCAATCTACGTTGCAACAAGTAACGTAGATTACGTTACAGAATTGCGCAGTAGAACATATCGGAAAACTCCGGCCATATATGCAATGTGGCCGGAGCTCTGTATACGGTCCAATGTTCCTATCTGTTCGGTGGCAGTATTGCTGCAACATGTAAAAACAACTATGTAAATTGTTAACAATAAATGTGGAAAAAAGCCCCCAAATGACTGTAAATTGTACTTGAACAACTGTCCAAATGTAGTTCAGCTTCTGTGTTATGTATTTTTACCTTTTGTCTTTTGTATGTAAGGCTATATGTAAGAGCACATTATGTATGGGAATGATTCTAAAAATGTATAATAATTATTTATAGTATAAATGCTGAATAAAAGAATATCTAAGTGACGTACCAAAATTGACATCACAAAAGATAAAATACAAAAGTTTATATGGTGAAAAATTAGATACTAAAACATCTTAAACATTCTTTAAAATAATCAAACAACCAAATGTGAATTGGTAAACAGCCCAGAAAAATGGCTGTGCAAAAGAATAGGACTATGGAAATAATAGGAAATATTAAACAACTACATCAGTGAGTAAAAGGAAAATAAATGTTTGTAAGGCTCACAAATCTTTCATTAATTGCAGCATTAAAGATGCTACTGCCAAATTCTCTTTATATTACCAACATTATATAATTCTACCAATCAGTTTCTAAAGATTTGTAAAAGCAATAAATCTCCATATTCAATTTCCCAGAAACACTTCTATTTCAGTATGAAAATAGTTGGACAATCAGGTTGAAATTTACAGCTTGGCAAAACCATATTATATTACATTGAAGGCATATTTCATAAGTTACAGACAGCATTAGAGGTGAGAGGTGATGTCTCCTAGCCCAATAACAGTGTAAAAGTAAAGCTGGTCAGTATCTGTGTGCAAAAAGCAAAGTATGTCTCCTGCATAAAATGAGTAAAATGAATTTGACTCCCCCTGGAATTCAACATGGTTTTTCCACCTGATTTCCTTTTATTTTCAATCTCTGGATCATCTTTTATGTGTTTCCGACTCCTACAAACTTTGAAGTGCTCCTTGTGTAACCACACATTTTGGTAATGGATGTTACAGAGGGAAAGCTAAGCCAGGACACAACCACACTCAAACATAATATCCTATCTGTTTTCATTAAATCTTCTATATGGAGCTCCTTATAACCACTTTGGGCTGGATCCAGATTTAAGAAGGAGCTTGAAATTAAGGGAGCTAAATTACTCCTGGGCAAAACCATGTTGATTTCAGAGGAAGTTAATTGTATTCTTTGCATGCAGGGATATATATTTTAATTGCTTACTGCACACAGATACTGACCAGCTTTACTTGTACACTGTGGTTTTAGACTTGGGCTAGGAAAAGCTACCTCTCAACTCTAATACTGTTTGCAACAGATGAAATATGACTCCCCTGCAATCAACATGGTTGAGTAACTTTCATCTCTTAGGACCCAATTCAGAGACTGAAAATGAGAGAGGAAAGTTACCCCTGGGCTAAACCATATTGATTGCAGGGGAGACAAATTTCATCTGTTGCAAACAGTATTAGAGTTGAGAGGGGATCTTTCCTATCCCAAGTCTAAATAACAGTGTAAAAGTAAAGGTGTCTGCAATAAGTAATAGTAAAATATTCTCCCTGCATGTAAAGAATAACTCTAATTTGATTCCCTTTTAATTTCTACATGATTTTGGCCAGGGATAGGAAAGATCCCCTCTCAACTCTAATACTGTTTGCAACAGATGAAATTTGTCTCCCCTGCAATCAATATGGTTTAGCCCAGGGGTAACTTTCCTCTCTCATTTTCAGTCTCTGAATTGGGTCCTAAGAGATGAAAGTTACTCAACCATGTTGATTGCAGGGGAGTCATATTTCATCTGTTGCAAACAGTATTAGAGTTGAGAGGTAGCTTTTCCTAGCCCAAGTCTAAAACCACAGTGTACAAGTAAAGCTGGTCAGTATCTGTGTGCAGTAAGCAATTAAAATATATATCCCTGCATGCAAAGAATACAATTAACTTCCTCTGAAATCAACATGGTTTCTGCATGTCGCGGCCCCAAGCCCCGTCCTGACCCCTATTTCAAGTAAAAACGGGGCAGTATGAGCCAGGGGGCGGAGCCTAGTGACATGATTTGCATAACCCGCATCATTAAGCCCTGCCAAAAGTCGGCAACCATGCTCTAGTAAGGTCTGTAATAATTTCTCACAGACCTGATGTAAGTAAATGAATACACTGAATGAACACACTGGCTCTGTTAATAATAAACAATTTATTATTGCAGTTAAAAGTGGAATTAAAAAAAATTCCATAAAAAATTTCTTCATAAATTATTTAAAATATCACATATATTGGAGTAAAAATGAGGTGAATAAATTCAATTATAGCTTCAAAAAATGTATTTCAGAGTGCTAAGTCTTAATATGTGGATATAGGACTTCACACAGTTACTGTAGGATGGATAAAGGAGTAAAGTCTCTATTAAGTCTCAATTGGAGCAACAATAATCAGAATGCTGCTTCTCAATATGTAGATAGAGAGCTTCACACAATTATGATAAACAGTGAAGCAAAGTCTCTTATTCATACAAAGGAAAGTAGTTAGGAAACCTGAGGATGTTCATATGCGGGAGCAGTTACCCAACTGTGGGAATGTGAAAATTGGCTCTGATGCCTATGATGTTCCTTCTCCGGTTCCCACGATCAATAGTCTTTCTTTCCAAGCAGCATGAAGAAGAATGTGAAAACCAAATACCAGGTGGCCAGCCCAGTGTTCGGTGTTGCTCCGGATCACAGTCAATTTAGATGCAGATAAAAAAATCTAATTCCACAAGATCAGTCAAAATGATGTCCTCATCGACTCCAGTATATGCAGGGCAATGGCAACGCGTTTTTTCTTTAAACAAGACTTTTTCAAGCTATTCTGCCTGTTTCCTGTCCGTGTTTCATTTAAATCCCCCTTGTTCATTCATTTGTCTATCAGGTGTAATATCACCGATTTTAAAGGGGAACTTACATAGGTATCGCATCTCTAAGGTTGCTTTTTAAAGCTATACCAAGGCTTTTCCTCCAAAATATTTTTGAGGATTGGATCATGTTTTAATATCCTGTAATGTTTATTATCCTCTTAATTAAGCCTGATTTACTAGTGAATTTAGAAATAAACCGGACTTCCTTCCTACCTACTTGTTTTGGTTGTTCTTCCAGATTTGTATGTTTAACTTTTTTTTTATCTTTGGGGAGAAGGAGATCTTCCCTTACCATACCCTGCACTTTTTCAAATGCCCCTTGTAAAATTTCTGAAGGGTAACCCCTATTGTTAATCTTTTCCAACATTAGTCCTGCTTGTTTTTGAAATTCTCTATTAGATTATCTCTTGAACCCTTGGCTTTTCATATATTTATGTTACTATGTGACACTGGCTGTGTTTTTTAAAATGTATTTTATACACAACCAGCAAAGGAAAGGGTTCTTCACAGTAAGGGCAGTCAGGATGTGGAATTCACTGCCAGAAAAGGTTGTGATGGCAGTTTCACTTGACATGTTTAAGAAAGGATTAGATCACTTTTTTGCAAAAAAGGAAATCCAGGGTTACCAGGACCACTAATTTAAATAAAGGACAGTAGTGGAGCCCTGGAGAAATAGGACGGCCATCTTGGGTCAGCAGGGATTTTTATTTATTTTTTATGATTGCAACAGTTTGGCGGTTGCTTCATATGGATTAACTTCAAATATAAAGATAGGGATCACAGGATTCCAATATAGGTTGAACTTGATGGACTGTTGTCTTTTTTTCAACCTCATCAACTATGTAACTATGTAACAATATTACGATAATGTTGCTGTCCCTGTCTATTTGATAATGAAGCAACCTTAGAAATGCGATACCTATGTAAGTTCCCCTTTAAAATTGGTGATATTACACCTGATAGATTAAATTAATAAAAAAGAAAAATAATATAAGACTACGGCAGTCTGGTTGTATACTCATTTGCACAAATGACATATACAATTTAACTATCCCTACACAAGAAAGTGTAAATTATACTTAAGACTACACTAAAATCCCAAAGTACTAAATTCTAGGGATTCATTCAATCTATCAGGGGAAAGGGTCTGCAACTGTAAAATCCAGCGCATCTCTAATTGGCATAGGATTTTAAACCTATTTCCCCCTAGTTGTGGGTTTTACGTGGTCTATGGCTATAACCTTAATGCCACAGGCCATGGGTAAAACACATCCCAAAGGACCAGTTATGTCGCCTAAAACGGAACTGCACATCTAATAGAGAATTTCAAAAACAAGCAGGACTAATGTTGGAAAAGTTTAACAATATAGGTTACCCTTCAGAAATTTTACAAGGGGCATTTGAAGAACCAAAATCTAAAGACAATACTAGCCCCAAGCGAAATTAAGCCTGTAAAAAATAAAGAAAAAGGTGGTACCTGGTTACCTACTTTGCCAGTAGGATGTTACAAGTGTGGTAAACAGCACTGCTTAATATGTAATTTCATATTACATAGAACTACATATTTTGAGTCTACAGTAAATAAACAGATTTAAGGTATTTCTTAAACTGCGAATCAAAATATGTAGTTTATTTGGTACAGTGTCCATGCGCCATGCAGTATGTGGGGCACAAGATTAGGACATTAAAAGAAAGAATACATGAGTATAGGCATAATATTATTAAAAAGCTACAAACGCATAGTCTTTCTAGACACTTTGCAGCATGCCACGGAGGCAGTCCAGAGGGCCTTAAGGTTATAGCCATAGACCACGTAAAACCCACAACTAGAGGGAAATAGGTTTAAAATCCTATGCCAATTAGAGATGCGCTGGATTTTACAGTTGAAGACCCTTTCCCCTGATAGATTGAATGAATCCCTGGGCACCATGGCAGCTAGCTACACCTCTGTGCATTGCCGTTGCCCTGCATATACTGGAGTCGATGAGGACATCATTTTGACTGATCTTGTGGAATTAGATTTGTTTATCTGCACCTAAATTGACTGTGATCCGGAGCAACAATGGATGCTGTGCTGGCCACCTGGTATTCCGTTTTCACATTCTACCGCATGCTGCTTGGAAAGAAAGACTATTGATCGTGGGAACCGGAGAAGGAACATCAGAGGCATCACGCTTGGAGCCAATTTTCACCTTCCCACAGTTGGTTAACTGCTCCCGCATACAAACATCCTCAGGTTTCCTAACTACTTTCCTTTGTATGAATAAGAGATTTTGCTCCACCGTTTATCATAATCGTGTGAAGCTCTTTATCTACATATTGAGAAGCAGCATTCTGATTATTGGTGCTGCAATTGAGACTTAATAGAGACTTCGCTCCTTTGTCCATCCTACAGTAACTGTGTGAAGTCCTATATCCACATATTAAGACTTAGCACTCTGAAATATATTTTTTGGAGTTATAATTGAATTTATTCACCTCATTTTTACTCCAATATATGTGATAAATTTAAATCATTTATGATGAAATTGTTTATGGAATTTTTTTAATTCCGCTTTTAACTGCAATATTAAATTGTTTATTATTAACAGAGCCAGCGTATTCTATTTAGCCTTTGCAGCCTATATATATTTATATTGTTTTTATCATTACTATTATTTACTTACATCAGGTCTGTGAGAAATTATTACAGTCCTTACTAGAGTCATACACAGAGCTGTCTTGTTTGGATCTTTTTGATATTTTCGATAGGAGTAGGTTCCTAATTGTGACAGCTGCATTCTGTTTCACCAATGCGCCAGTGGTTATCTATATTTAATTCAGGTTTAACTTTCCACCTGACTTCCACTTATTTTTAAAGTCTTGCTCTTTTACCACAATATGGGATGTAAAAGCCAACCCTATTAGAATGGGACAGCATTGGTCGGATCATTTAAACGTACTGGCCTATCTAAATATCAAGCAAGTGCATCTCTGGACCCCAAATTGGTTTTGCATACATACTGCCCGATAATTGCAAAGAGGGTGGGTGGATAATGCAGATAGGTTGGCATGCGTATTAGGTCCAGTCTTAAATCTACATGCTAAAGCTTCTTAGGTGTGAACACGATGCTCAGTTACTACAAAGATGCAGAGCACCTTAACCTACCAGAACATTGAATTGTATTTGCAGTTATACTTATGATGTTGAGTAAAAAGCTCAAACATTTACTTCAAATATAAATTTATTCTCAAAGGCAGCACTTCCAAAATTGCAATCACATGTAAAAATATATTTCTTTATAATGCAAAGATTCTGATATAATTATAACAATCAAATGTTTACAAAATGGTATATAATCCATATATATAAAAACCAGTCAGGGTTCACTAGAGAGATATTCAAGGTATATGTTATTATATACCTTCATTACAGTACATTGTCTGGGTAGTTTGGCAGATTACATCCAGCATTTTATGTGAGATTGTATAAATAACAACAAAGTACAAATATTTATTTGGATTTAAGTATAGAACCTTAGGTTAGTAGAGTAGTTTTTTTTTTATCCCAATCCATTCAGAATTCTTTTACTCATAGAAAATTTGATTGTATCAAGACAGGATCAGTTGTTAATTAAGTACGTGTTCATTTACTATTATATGCATTTCATATTATAATAGAAAAAATGTAACCTAATTATGAAAAAAATACACATTGATTTACCAGCCAATGTGTGATTATATTAAAATATACTTTTCTCAAGTGAGTGCTATTACTTCATGTGAACAGCATCATTTTAATAACATACTGGCAGTATATACTGGATGGCAGGACTGTTACAGTATTCAATAGCGAGAAATACTGAGATAGGTGTAAGCTGCTTTCATGTTTTATGATGGTGATTATTCTTTAGTTACTTATCATAATGTAGTATAAAGATAGGCAGTGATTTAGTGATTAGGTTATAATTGGTAATTGATTTATTAAGAGCAAGTGATTATATTTATGTGTATGTGTGAAGCAAATAAATTATGGAAATTGCAAGACGCATTGGGTAAGTATGACGTGTCTACAACGTCGTATATACTATAATTGCTTATATTACTTTTTATACTGTTTTACTAATTCACACAGTACACCCTTTGTTCCAAATGGGGCTTTCTCAATCCCAACCACTTTGATCCTATTCGGATCCCAAACACAATCCTCCTCTAATCCACTTGGAACCATGCCAGAGTTTTTAGGAACCCAGGCAGTGTCATACCCGTGATCATGCCATGTTTTCTGCAATAGGTGATCTTGGTATTCTATCTTTATCACCCTGCCAACATTCACTCTCAGCTTCAAAATGACTTGGTCATCTTGATTACCAAGGGGGTATCTCGCTGCTTTTTCTATATCCCTGCTAACATAGACCCCGGCTCCCAACATGTTGCCCTGTTTTGGTGATTGTTTAAAACCATTCCGAATGATCTGAATGGCTGCTTGATGTGTAGTGCCATGGTACATAACATAAATTTTGCCATCCTTTGGCTGATCATTACTTAAAAGATTGCATTCCCAAAAGCCTGGCAGTGTCTCTTCTCTCCAAATGTCTTGAGACTGTCTTCCATGTGCCCAAGCCATTTCTCCTAGAAATTAAAAGACATTTATTTTTCAGTGTTTATAGGTTACAAAAAATAAATAAATATAGATTCTATTTAATATAAATAGTTATATAATTTGTAATTGATTAAAACTGTAACAAAGTCAAATAAATAAGAATGTAATTGATAGGCTCAGTCATTAAAATGTAGGACCATCCAGACCTAATAGCAATGACACCTCTGAAAGAGAATGTTGGGTTGGCATCTCTGTGCTGTTCCCTCTCTCTGTGTTTTTAATTCAGTCTTCTACACTTTTCGGTGAGAAGAGTTACTGTAGGCTCTGGCTGGTGGACGCCTGTGTGTGTAAGTGGGCGTGGCTGAAATACAAGCGCACAGGTGTCTAGACAGTGCAGCTCAGTGCTTGTAGATCACCCAAAACTTTTACACAAGTATCTGATTGCATGAAAAATGGAAATCTTAATCCAATTCAAAATAATCAGAATAACAGAGATAATACAGAAGTTGATGTTTAACTTTCACACATTATTGTGTTTTACATAGTATACTAAAATGCTGCCCTGGCCAATCTGTGACTCTCCAAGTGTTGTGAAACTACCAGTCCCAGCATGCATTGCCAGGTATCAGCTATGCCTGTGCAGGTGGAGCATGCTAAGAGTTATAGTTTTGCAATACCTGGAGAAAGCAAGGACATCAGGAGAAGACTGCCGGGACTGATCGAAATTAAGGTGTTGTTAGAACAGGGTGGCATGTAAGAGAGACAGAGGAAGTTTTGGAGACACTACTGTTTGTAACATAGGACCCATACTGAAGGTGGGGCGTGACATGGTGGGCAACAGGAGGTATTTAAATGATACAGTAAGGGCTTGGCTCTGTGCTTTGTGGCACAACCATCCAAACAGAGGGCACTGTTACAGATGTGTCCACCTTTATCTTTACACTGCATGGTCTTTCATGACATGTAGTTTAAAGCTCAATTGTAGACCATTATTAAAGCAATAAAGCTTTGTTTATCTCTTATTTATAAATAATCCTGGTTATATCACCGATTTAATACTAAAAAGCATGTGTGCTTTTCAATGGAGAGGACGTCACCTTGCATGACTTTGATAGATTGCCAAATAGCTTCAGTTATGTGTCTTGAATGGGTGATGTCACCTCCATTGAAACTCACAGTGGGACCCACGATTAGTGGTAAATGAGAGGTAAGCAGAGTTTTATTGCTTTCTTAAATTAATCTAAATCCTTAAGTCGATCTTGTGCCATGCATTGCATGCTTTTCCAGCTTTGGAAAAAGGTGTATGTGGACACATCTATATGTGGCATAATCTTATGAACATTAAGGTACATAAAAAAGGGGAGGGGCACATTTTGTTGTTAAATGGAGGTAAAAAGAAATTATATCCCCACCACTACCATTATTAACACCACTTCGTATTGTGGTAAATTAAAACAAATATTAAGTTGATCAGTTTTTTTTTAGTAATGCTTAATATTTTAAGATACATCCAATTTGAATATTAACTATGATAAATATAAATACAATACACAAAATCAAGTATTTCACAACCTTCACAAAGATGCAATCCTTTCATTTAAGTGATTGATCATGAAATGATGCTTAAACATATACAGCAGAATTGGAGAGTACATTACCTAGGATTGTAAGGAGAGATCAGTTTATGAGCAATTCAGTGTTCAGGTTAGCAACCTACTTTCCAAAATCACAGGCTAAAATACATAAATAACAAAGAGCAGAATGATGGTTAAATAAACCTTGTAACACTGGCATAGAAATTTTTTGTAGCACAAACACCAATTAACCCCTTATCTGAATATCCTTTCCTATGAAATCAGCAGCTATTGTTTATTTAATTAATTAACCTTGACTACCATGGCAACCACAGTCACATCATATGATACAGTGAACAGAGGCACAGTTACATGGAAAAACTTACTATGGAGGAAAAAAACGTGTTATGTGTTATTGGCGCAAAATAAGCATTAGCAATGGACATTTAGGGCCTGATTCAGAGATACGATTTCCACGGCATTTAGGAGCGTATCTTTAAGATCTTAGAAAATTCGCATTACTGCGCATGCGTAGTAATAGTGCAACGCCGTCTACGTTGCGGTTAGGAGCGTAAATTCGCTAAGAGCGTAAGTTTGAATCGCTCGCAAGCACTTAAGATCTTAAGTGCTGCGTAAGTTTACGATCTTAAGGATTTGCATGGAAATGGGCGGGGGGAGGCAGGGAAACCTTTACACATAAAACCCACAGTCTGGATTCTAACAACAGTTGGTTCTGTCTTTTCTATACCGCGAGTGAGCACCTAT
>WWET01000270.1:558847-580699 GCA_011038615.1 Limnodynastes dumerilii | reverse complement strand
TAATATATTATATTAATAATATTAATTTAGCCAATATACTAAATGTTCAGAGCACAGACCCATCCAGTGTTTAGAGTGTTTAGCAATGATACTTTCCCATGTTCTTCAGGGGTGGAGGTAGAGCTACTCGAGCCCCATGGAGGCGGGGCTAATATAGTTGCCCTAAACTAGCGCACTAATATATTAATAATATTAATTTAGCCAATATACTAAATGTTCAGAGCACAGACCCATCCAGTGTTTAGAGTGTTTAGCAATGATACTTTCCCATGTTCTTCAGGGGTGGAGGTAGAGCTACTCGAGCCCCATAGCAAGGAGGCGGGGTCTGAGTCTGGATAAGGAGTCGCATTATGACCTCTATTTACTATATCATTTACAGGAGATAAAGACCATTTCACACATGAAATCGGTCTTTATCTCCTTAAACGATGTGTGCCCCATTTACAAATAATATCCATGGAAACCATGACGATCAGCAGCTTCTGCACTCACGATTGCCAGCCCACTCTAATGAATGTGGGCCAGCTGATCGCTATATTTACAAAGTGTTGGCATGGATTTTAACAATCCGCGCCGACACATTAAATAACACCATCTGGCATTAGGGTAGGTATTACAGCGGTCCCCCCCATATATCCCCCTTTTCCTCTGCCTAATAGCTGTTATTAGGGGGAGGAAAAGGGAGGTATATGTCGGCACATATTTTAGTTTGTTTATGGTAGGGAATTCATTATGATTTGTATTGATTAAAACTACTTATTTACTTACAACACCACACATGGTATAAAGCTCCAGTTTATTAGGACTTACCAATTTGATGCCCTAGGCAAGATTTTGGCTGATGCCCCCACACCACCACAACACCAAGCTTAGTGTTCATACTGACAAACAAATATTATATACATACACACACACACACACACCCACACACACACATGTATAGGACCTAGATTTGTTTCTATTGTTTGGTATATACCCATGACCCATATATAGTTTTTCAGGTTTTTGTTTTTGCGGTTAACATATTTTTGCAGTGATTTTAAGGTGATTCTCTACATATGGCATTTAGCCCCCCAAATTTTTAATTAATTAAGTCCTCGATCATTTGGCACTTCCTTATAATCTGGCCCAGATGCCCTGAGTACCACCAACAGTGATCCAAGCAGGGCCACTTTCCTGCACACCGACCCAGAAGTTAATGCTGGTTAGCGGTGCCCCAGGTCACATTACAGGCCCCGTCCCCTATATGACGTCATCAGCGATTTCCCTGCGCCTTGACCCGCAGAGCGTGAGTGTCACGTGCCCCACTCAATATTTCTGATGATGGCTCTGGGTCCAAGTTTCCTTTATTTTTTAACTGAAGTTTAAACTAGGAAACTTCTCTACTTTAGTATTTTTAAAGTACAGTTTACATTTGCCTAACCCTGTAGCGCAGCATGGTTTTGACACTGTTCCATATTTTTGTATGGAAAAATATACTGGGTCTAAATATACACATTTTTTACAACTGCCCCATTATAGTAATAGAGGGCCGTATTCAGAGATACGTTTCCAGATCGGGCCGCAAATATACGCACGCCCGGTGCAGGCCACACCCCCTCACACCCCTGACACTCCCCTCTCTCAGCCGTGCTCTTGCAGACTTACACCACCATAGACCACCTCTAACTTTCCGTGTGCATTCCCGTGCGTATATGTCCTCCGTACGTGTGTATCACGATTATCGCGCCCACTTTCCTTCATTTAAATGACCCCCCTGCCCATTTTTATTTAAAATCTTTTGTGCGTATTTTTGCGTCGCATATCCGTGCGTATGTATCCACGTGCGATTCACAAGTCCGTCCGTGAGGCACTCCCGCGCGTATATATTCAACGTCAATTGCATAGTTATTATGCATGCGCAGTTTAAACGTACCTAAAAATACGCATGGGACTCGCCATGAAAACGTATCTCTGAACACGGTTCAGAGTCCATAATCATGGCACCAACTCATGTTATGTATAGTTACTCGGTCTTTTATGTGGCCAACTTGGGTGCCAGAACAAATTAAGGTCCTGTATATAATGAAAGGAACAGACAGACTGACAGAGAGACAGACAGAAAAGCAGACAGAGAGTGACAGACAAGCAGAAAGAGAGACAGATAGAGAGACAGACAAGCAGACAGAGAGAGACAGACAGAGAGACAGACAAGCAGACAGAGAGAGACAGTCAGAGAGACAGACAAGCAGACAGAGAGAGACAGACTGATAGACAGACAAGCAGACAGAGAGACAGAGAGAGAGACAGACAAGCAGACAGAGAGAGACAGACAGAGAGAGACAGACAGAGAGAGACAGACAGATCGATCGATCGATCCTTTGGCCATTGCAATGTCTGACCACTGATGTATTGCCCTCTTTCTACCAGTTCTCCTTGTCATTAATTAGTTTCCTATTTTGTAAAATAGGGAAAGGCTAAAACTTTGTTGTTATGAGGGAGGCACACAAGGATGCTGAGTCTAACCAAGAGCCTGGGGCCATATGCAGACTCCTGAATGTATAACATATACGTCCGGTGTTTAGCAATTTTTACTACTGCACATACATAATACATTTTTTACAGAATCTACGTATCTTTTCCTTACGTAGATTACGTATATGCGGTCTTTAAGACCACATATCCGGCGTATTTACACTAGCAGATTTTTTATGCTCTCCCCTACCCACCCCCCAGCTCGTACGTACTTTGGCTATGTTTCGCTTTCAAGACCGTACCTTAAATTTTCAAAGCGTGAGTATTGATAACTGCATGCAAGTCAAAAGCTTATGACTATCTCCTTAATGTAGAAGCTACATACCACCATTTAGCCCAATCTTAAAAAGCTAAACAATTCATGTTGCTCAAAGTTCAATGAAAAAAAAATATTTTATTATCTTCCTGCCAGTGTTCCAGAATATAATTTATGGCTCACATTAGACCAATGTATCATACTTACGCTGTGAAGCGCCTTGTAGGACTGGGGACAGGGCTCGGGGGCAATCCATTACTGCTCAGACACATTTGTAGAGATGGAGAGAAACATTGCTGTGGGCGACAAAGTAACAATTAAAGATCTTCACCTGTTTACATGTAATATCCAGACAGACACCTTATTTCTCAGAGGTTAGACCTCAATGCTACATAGTTTTAGATCAGTAGTAATTTTGTGCTGACTGTGCATGTAGGGGTAATATACTACCACTCAGCCTGTACTTAAAGAGCTGGCAGCCCTGATAACCCCTTTAGATTATATTGCATGTATAGAGAACCATATGTCCTATGTAATAAAGGACATAATATAACCCAACATGCATTCCCCAAAAACCACATACAAAGGGCACAAAATAAAGTAATAAATAAGAGAAAAATGCAATTTATTACCTTTCCTATTCCTCTGGTAGGCGATGGAGCCGGTGAAACAGGGGCAAAATCCGCACGTTTTGGAGAAGAAGGTTTATCCAGTTTGTCAAAATCATTATCACTCTAAAGGAAATGAAAATGCACTGTTTTTCAATACTTAATTGATTGATTTGAATGTAGAGGATAAACCTCCTTGAGTTCTGAATTATCACAAAAAAAAAAAATGTATATTTTTTTTGGGTATAAAAAAAAATGCATTGTTAACACATGCTTACCAAGCTAAAGCTTTCCTCCCATGATAAGCTCATCTGCATTGCTGTTTGGACTTCACTAGAAATAATAAAGATAGCCACTATGATTATCGCTTTCTCACTGGGGTCTTTAGCTACTGGAGTAATACTACATACGCACATTTATCGTGCAGAACATCTACTCTCACAACAAAAGCTTACCGCTCCCGTGCCGTTTCTTGGTTCATCAAATCCACTCCTTCCTCCTTTGTAACACAAATAAAAATCAACATGTTAGACTGAGACTATAATTTTTATTATTTAAAGATGTCAAAATATTGCTCTATACTGGAAATAATATAACCCCTAATGTCTTTATTTTATCTATAAAAATTCTTTTCATCTTCCCAATTTTAAAACTGTAAATATATATTTACCACTAAAACAGAGAAGCCTTGTAAGTGGCTGGTGGCTTATCATATATTTACAAATGTATGTAGCAAATTTATCTGACCTTTATTTTAAAGATAGAATGTCATGGTTTATTACTGGTTAATTGCAAGAGTTCTGAGTGCCTATTTTGTATCTGTGTAAACTCCCCATACCTTGCTAGCATTTGCTCTATATTAACTTCTAAATCGATTTGAGCAACCTCCATTTTGTGAGTTTGTTTTAAAGCTTGTCTGGGATAGCAGCTGACAGGGGGCGCTGTTTTAGTGTGGCTGCTTTGGAGACCTTTGCCGGGGGTGAGCTCTCAATTTAAAAATACATGATATATGGGCCAAAGTTGGGACAGTTTTAGAGTTAGGACCACCAAACAGAGAAGTCTTGTAAGTGGCTGGTGGCTTATCATGTATCTGCAGACATTTGTAACTAATTCTCTGACTTTTATTTTAAAGATAGAAGATTACGGTTAGTCACTGGGTAATGGATAGAGTGCCAGGCCTTGTTTTGTTTATATATAGCATTCTTGCAGTTAACCAGCAATGAACCATAACATTTTATCTTAAAAATAAAAGTCAGAGAATTCGTTACATACATCTGCAGATATATGATAAGCCACCAGCCACTTACAAGGCTCTTACAGAGTCCCAACTTTGCATCATATATCGTGTATTTTTAAATTGAGAGCTCACCCCCGGCAGAGATCCCCAAATCTCTGTTTCAGAGTAAGTGTTTTGGAGACTTGGGGACCTCTCCCGGGGTGAGCTCTCATTTTAAAATCACATGATGGGTCTGATGGCTTCCTTCGTTCAAGTGCTCTCTAGCCCATTGATTGTTGTCCATGCATCAAGAGGGGATGTCTATACTGTACATTGTATTAAGAGGTCTCACCAACTTGTGATCGTGACCCAGCCCCAGTGATGGAAGTGTAAATCCTCTTAAGACTAGATGGGTTACAATGTGTTCTAATCAGATAGCAGAAAGGGAAAATGTCCATGGGCCAGATCCTGAGTTCAGTACGAGAGCTTATTTACACTAGCCGCTTGCGTAACATCAACTTTTTGTATGTACTGCGCATGTGGGCGGCAGATGTTAAGCGTCATAACTCTGATCGTACCTACCTTCCTCATAAATACGTACGAAGGGCAGGGTCATCCTTTCAACGGTTGGAAATGCGCTTTGTTGGCGGAGGAAGACATTTCAATTGTACAGTATGGGCCGGGTTAGACCGTTACGTGCGACAATCCACTACGTACAAATGTAAAAGAGATTTCCAACCTGCGCCAACAACCAGAACCAATATATAGTAAAACTTATTTTTATTTCAAAAGTAAAATCGAAGCAAAATCAAAGTAAAGAAAACTGTGACAAATGTACATTTGTCACAGTTTTCTTTACTTTGATTTTGCTTCGATTTTACTTTTGAAATAAAAATAAGTTTTACTATATATTGGTTCTGGTTGTTGGCGCAGGTTGGAAATCTCTTTTACATTTGTACGTAGTGGATTGTCGCACGTAACGGTCTAACCCGGCCCATACTGTACAATTGAAATGTCTTCCTCCGCCAACAAAGCGCATTTCCAACCGTTGAAAGGATGACCCTGCCCTTCGTACGTATTTATGAGGAAGGTAGGTACGATCAGAGTTATGACGCTTAACATCTGCCGCCCACATGCGCAGTACATACAAAAAGTTGATGTTACGCAAGCGGCTAGTGTAAATAAGCTCTCATACTGAACTCAGGATCTGGCCCATGGACATTTTCCCTTTCTGCTATCTGATTAGAACACATTGTAACCCATCTAGTCTTAAGAGGATTTACACTTCCATCACTGGGGCTGGGTCACGATCACAAGTTGGTGAGACCTCTTAATACAATGTACAGTATAGACATCCCCTCTTGATGCATGGACAACAATCAATGGGCTAGAGAGCACTTGAACGAAGGAAGCCATCAGACCCATCATGTGATTTTAAAATGAGAGCTCACCCCGGGAGAGGTCCCCAAGTCTCCAAAACACTTACTCTGAAACAGAGATTTGGGGATCTCTGCCGGGGGTGAGCTCTCAATTTAAAAATACACGATATATGATGCAAAGTTGGGACTCTGTAAGAGCCTTGTAAGTGGCTGGTGGCTTATCATATATCTGCAGATGTATGTAACGAATTCTCTGACTTTTATTTTTAAGATAAAATGTTATGGTTCATTGCTGGTTAACTGCAAGAATGCTATATATAAACAAAACAAGGCCTGGCACTCTATCCATTACCCAGTGACTAACCATAATCTTCTATCTTTAAAATAAAAGTCAGAGAATTAGTTACAAATGTCTGCAGACACATGATAAGCCACCCGCCACTTACAAGGCTTCTCTGTTAGAGTCTTCTGTCTCAGAGTGGCTGTTTTGTAGACTTGGGAACCTCTGTCAGATGTGAGCTCTCAATTTAAAAAGATATGATATATGACCCATAGTTGGGACTCTAAATTTTAGAGTTAGTACCACTGTTTTTTGGACCTTTTTTTCCCATATTTTTAAAAAATATTAATTGTGGGGGTTAATAGGCTACCGGAACAACTTTCCTGGGCGTGGCACTGAAACCAGCAGTTCTCAGTTCTTTGGTGAGTACCAGTTGCCCACTATTGACGTGTCAAGTACCACATGGAATAACATGTAGAAACATGACCTAAACATATTTTTTCAGGGTTTTTTGTTGTTCTTTACATATTTTTGCATTTTTTCCACATTCCATTTATCCCCATAATATTTTATTAATTATGTCCTTGTTCGTTTGGTATTGTAGTAAGTTGAATCCCCAGCAATTGCCTCCCATTGCCTCGTGGGAACCCAGCACCACATATTACTACAGAGTCATAGCTACTACAGAAGAAATATGCTTTATGCTTTCTGTTGCTACACGTATGCACACAGGGCACCTTAACCTTCCAGGATATTGAATTGTTGTATTTGCAGTTAGGCCTCAGAAAAAAGAAAAGATTAATTTATTTTAAATATAAATAAAAAGGCAGCACTTAGAAAATTTAAATCACATTTAACAATATATTTCTTTATAATGCAAAGATACTGATATAAGAATAACAAAAACTATTTACAAAATGGTATATAATTCATATATACAAACCAGTCAGAATTCACAAGAAAAGTATTCAAGTTATTATATACCTACTTTACAGTACATTGTTTGGCAGTCTGGGAACTGGCTCTTTTGTTATCCGTATATATATATATTCATAATCCTTTTATTACTGGTTTATGCAAAAAGTTGTTGATTGTATTAAGACAGGAGCAGGTGTTAATAATGTTTTATTTTATGCACCAAATTGTAATAGACAAAAATGAATCCAAACGGGAAAAAATAAAAATAAAAATTGCACATTTATTAACCAGCCAATTTTTGAATATATGAGAATAGACTTTTTGCTATTCTCCTGTTCCATTACTTCATGGGAACAGCAGCATTTAAATACCCCACTGGCAGTATATACTGAATGACATTACTATATTTAGCAGTGAGAAATACTGAGATAGATGTAATTGTCGTTCTAGAAGACAATTATCTCCTATATATTTTATGACAGCGAATACCCTTTAGTAAGTTATATCAATAATGTAGTATATAGATTGATCGTGTTTAGTAGAAGCTAGCGATTAGTTTATATATTGTAGTTGATTTATTAAGAACAAGTGATTATATATGTGTGTGTGTGTCTATGAAGCAAGTAAATGAAGGAAATTGCAAACGCATTAGTAAGGCTAGAAAAAAAATGTGTAGTATCCCATTTGTCTAGCACATAGAATATATTTTGATGTTTTTATGTTTGTATTATCTTTTATGCTGTTTTAGTAATTCATACATTGTCTGCTTCCCATTTGGGGCTTTTTCAATCCCAACCACTTTGATCCTATTAGGATCCCAAACACAATCCTCTTCTAATTCACTATTCACCATCCCACAGTGCGCAGGAACCCAGGCAGTATCATACCCGTGAGCATGTCATGTTTTCTGCAATGGGTGATGTGAGGGTCCAGCTATGGTCAAGGCTTTGATTAATAGTTATCATATAGAAATGAATAAGTAATAGTATGTCTGCAGAACGTTTCTCCTTACATTGTGAAACCAGATATTGTGTATGTACAACCAACAACAGCTGCATTGATAAGACAGAGGAGGATCTCAGCAATGGGAGACGGAAGACCTTCACCTTGAAACCTTGATAAGTGTCCAGAAGCAGCATTCACAAGAAAATGAAACTTAAGAGACTGATTCCCACAGAAATGAGAATTAACTCTTTTTGGGATAAGCCATTACTAGGAAACTTCTCTACTTTAATATTTTTAAAGTACATTTTACATTTGCCTAACCCTGTAGCGCAGCATGGTTTTGCCACTATTCCATATTTTTTGTATGGAAAAAGATACTGGGTCTAAATATACATATTTATATAACTGCCCCATTATAGTATTCAGAGATCCGTTTCCAGATCGGGCCGCAAATATACGCACGCACAAAGCAGGCCAAACCCCCTCACACCCATGACACTCCCCTCTCTCGGCCGTGCTCTTGCAGACTTACACCACCATAGACCACCTGTAACTTTCCGTGTGCAGTCCCGTGCGTATATGTCCTCCATACGAGCGTATCACGATTATCGCTCCCACTTTCCTTCATTTAAATGACCCCCGCCCATTTTTATTTAAATTATTTTGTGTGTATTTTTGCGTCGCATATCCGTGCGTATGTATCCACGCGTGATTCACAAGTCCGTCTGTGAGGCACTTCCACACGTATATATTCAATGGTACTGCAGGTCAGGCAGGTAGGTGTACTGCAAGACCGGCAGGTAGGTAGGTATGCTGCAGAGTAGGCAGGTTGGTGTACTGCAGGACAGGCAGGTAGGTAGGTATGCTGCAGAGTAGGCAGGTTGAAATACTGCAAGACAGGCAGAATGACAGGAACCAGGATCCTAGTGTGAAGACACGAAGTTCTGGCAATGAGAGACAGCTGACAGGGGTTTAAATAGCCCACCTCCACCGCTGATTGGATCCTGCGGCACGTGCTTCCCTGGCCTGCTTCAGGATTGGCCGCGGGGAGTCACGTGTGTTTAGGCAAGATGGCGGCGCCCAGCAACCCACGTGGACGCTGGAGACCGCCGCTGGGGCAGCCTGTCGGATGCCGGAGACGGAGGAGTCCACTGGTAGGGTAAGTAACGCGGCTTCTGCCCCGCAATGGGTAGGGTAAGTAACGCGGCTTCTGCCCCGCAATGTGACACAAAGATTGCCTCCATGCGCTCTTCTTAAGAAGGAAACTATGCACAGTTAGTTAGGGTAGCCCTATGGCACTCGTAAGTGGGTTAGTGCCTGGAAGAGTGAGTTAGTGTCTGGATCTGTCCACACCTAACGCAGTGTTACCTGTGAATATGGTCCCATATGAGGTTTAAAATCAAAGGGGCCCTATTTGGTTTTTTTAGGAGCACTAAAATGAAATGAACCACAATGTGAGGGCCCAGCTATGGTCAAGGCTTTGATTAATAGTTATCATATAGAAATGAATAAGTAATAGTCTGTCTGCAGAACATTTCTCTTTAATATAATAGACTGATTCCCACAGAAATGAGAATGAACTATTTTTGGGATAAGCCATTACTTGCTTTCACATATTGGTTGCTGGAATTTTCTTTGTCTTACTTAGTCTCCACGTTTATGTTAATCAAGTTCAGTCTATAGATTTTCCTCCCCCCCCACATTGGGCCTGATGCACAGGTTCAAAGGAGATAAGTAGTTTTCCCTTGAACTTCCCATTCTTAAAGGCACTTAAGAGTGCCATAGGTCTTCCTTAAGTGCCCGTGCGTATTTTCCTTCTTAAGAAAGAAAATACACAAGGAGATCCTTTCTTCACGCCCTCCCTGGCTCATTTAAATCCCTCCCTCCTGTTACATGCCATCAGAACGGCAGATACTCACACCAGGGCGCCTCTCTCCTTCATCTCATGCCGTCAGAACAGCATGCGACTCCTCTCCCCGCAGGGCGCTCTGTTTGTGCTCCCAGCGTGGCGCCAGGCTCCCTCCGACATGCATACCGTCACAGGGTTGTGACTATATACAAATTAGCTATGTGGAGTCAGCGCTGGCCAGGTAGGCAGGCGCTGATCTCCTCTCTCCTTCCCTGTGTCTTGGCCTTTGCCAGGACAACTCCAATAAACTCTGTGTCCACCTCCTGCCCTATCAGGGACTGCCAGCCCCTATTTAAGCGCCTCCAGCCCTCTCTCCCTCGTATAGCTCCACTCCAGCTTGTCTGTCTGTCCCTGCTCTTTCTTCTGTCTGTGCCTGCTCTTTCTCTTCTCTTGCCTCTTATCTCTCTTGCTTAGCTTCCTGTTTCATCGATTACTGAGTGCCCCATTGTGTTCCTATATTGCTCCCATTGGGCCTGATTCAGAATTACGTTTGAAATGCGTGGGCAACTTAAGAACGTACGGAAATTAGGAACGCAAACGTGCACGGAAAATAACAGGAACACCCACTATTAAATTGCGCAGTAGCTATTGTTCATTGAATTACGTCCGTCCATGGAAGACGGACGTAGCTCTGGATCCGGCCCCCATAGCAGTAAGTAACAAGATACATTTATAAACTGACCACCAGAATGCAATATGGAGTGGGAAAAGAGTGAGAATGAGAGATACAGAAAAGAGAGACCATTATGACAATTATTTCACCAGCACACTTTGCTAATCGCTCTAGTCCAAGGCTGACAGACCTCTGTGGTAGACACCGGTGTTAAATGGACCTCAAAAAGAGTATTGTATACCCTACAATTACAAGGAATCATGGCATGCTATAGATTGGTTTTTAGGGGCTTGAGGTGGGAATCTCACATAGTCTTTGAAACGATTGTAGATGTTTTCAATTGATACAATCTCCTGGAACCCTATAGTGATTAACGATTAACGATTTCCTTTGTTTCATGGATCTTCTCACAGACGATCTGACTCTTGGCTTATCGTTTCACACAGATGCTCTTGTCCCTTTTAAGGTGTTAGTATCACATCTCTGGCAGTGGTTAAAAAGATGGTGATTAGATTATAGCAGGAAAGACCAGTTTGCTTTGTGGGAATAGTTGCTCTGAAAAAAAAGGGCTTAATATAACATATGATTGTATGAACTTGAATACAGTAGCAGCCATGTTGTAACAAGAATCCATTTTGTTTTAAGCATCCATTTTGTATATTGGATGGTCCTGAGAATTATAGCCCATGATGGGGGTTGATGTGCAGATGGTTTGCCTAGAACAGGCATAGGCAACCTGTGGCTCTCCAGATGTTGTGAAACTACAATTCCCATCAAACCTCGTCAGGTACCAGCTATGCTTTTGCAGGTTCCACAACACCTGGATAGCCTCAGGTTACCTATGCCTGGCCTAGAAGGTAACTGAACGTTTCATGCGTACAAAATGACAGTTTGTGTCTTAGGGATCTGTAAGAACCAAGGTCTTTCCAATTAACGTGTATAATGACAACAGTTTCTTTATAATATCGGGTAATATTTGCTCAGCCCAATGTCCCTCTATTATATTATGACAGGTTAGCTAAAGAGCAACAGTACAATCCATATGAAATGAACAATCAAATACAATGAAAGCAAGAGTTCACTGAATGTATTAGGTACATAAATAGTATGGTATGAATACTGGTAGAGAATGCATAACACAACATAACATGGTTATAGCCTGACATTAATATTAAATATACAGGAAATATTTTCTTCACCATGATCAATTGTTGAAAATAAGAGGAAAATAGGTAGAAAGTTACACCTATGCAAAACCATGTTGACTCAACCCTTACATTTTATATGATTTTGCCAAGGTGTAATTTTCACACTACTAATCAAATATATGAAATGTGTGCAAGTGTATATATAAATGGAAGAGGTGCAGCCAAGGACCAAAAGTGACCACAGTGTAACTGCAAGGAACAAAATACAGTTCCAGCGCTCCAAACAAGCATTATATAACACTATATGTCAGCACATACATAAAAAGGAGGTTTAGTTAACAATATAGCTATATTGGGTTATGCTCACCTGCCCTGTGAGTATGAATTTAACCCCAACCCTTACCCTAAACCTTCCTTCCCCGCAGCCTTGCTTTCCATGCACAGATGCCCAAACCTTAACCGACCAGGACATTGCATTGTTGCATTTGCAGTTAGGCCTCAGATATCAAGTAAAAAGATTAATTTACTTTATACATAAATTTATTCTTAAAGGCAGCATTTATAAAATTACAATCACATTTTACAATAGATTTCTTTGTAATGCAAAGATACTGATATAAGAATAACATTCAAGCAACTGTTTACAAAATGGTTATATATATTCAAGTTATCTTATAATATGCCTTCATTACTGTACATTGTCTGGCAGTCTGAGAACTGGCTAATTTTTGTATCCATTCATATTTCTTTTATTACTGGTTCATGTAAGTAGTTGTGTTATGATACAGTAGGAACAGTCATTAATAACCTACTATTTTATTCAGCATATTGTAATAGAAAAAATGTCTCCAAATGGTAAAAAAAAAAATAACACATTAATTTACCATCAAATGTTTGAATATATGATTATATATTTTTTTTGCTGTTCTAAAGTTCCATTATTTCATCTAAACGAACGAACATTTAAGTAACATACTGGCAGTATATACTGGATGGGAGGACTCTAACTGTATTCAGTAGAGAGAAATACTGAGATAGGTGTAAGCTGGCATTCTGTAAGACAATTATCTCCTTTATATTTTATGATGGCGAATACCCTTTAATTACTAATTGCAATAATTTAGTATATAGATTGGCAGTGATTTAGTAGAAGCAAGCAATCAGTTTATATATTGCAGTTGATTTATTAAGCAAATATGATTATATATAATATATGTGTGCGTGTGTGTGAGAGAGAGAGAGAGAGAGAGAGAGAGAGAGAGAGAGAGAGAGAGAATGAGATGCAAATAAATGAAAGAAATATCAAACACATTATTAAGGCTGTAAAGAAAATGTGTAGTATCCCATTTTTCTAACACATCTTATATATTTTGATTGTATGTATTATCTCTTATTCTGTTTTAGTAATTCACGCAGATAAGTCATTGTCTGTTTCCCATTTGGGGCCTTTTCAATTCCAACCACTTTGATCCTATTAGGATCCCAAACACAATCCTCTTCTAATCCACTATTCACCATGCCAGAGTTTGCAGGAACCCAGGCAGTGTCATACCCGTGAGCGTGCCATGTTTTCTGCAATGGGTGACCTTGGCGGTCTATCTTTTTCACCCTGCCAACGTTCACTCTCAGCTTCAAAATGACTTGGTCCTTTTTATTACCATGGGGGTATTTCTTTGCTTTGTGTACATCCCTTGTGACATAGACACCTGCTCCCAACATGTTTCCTGACGGTGGTGACTGCTTAAAACCATACATAATGATCTGAATGGCTGCTTGCAGCGTTGTTCCATGGTACATGACATAGATTTTGCCATCCTGTGGATGATCATGACATGAGAGATAGCATTCACAAAATCCCGGCAATGTCTGTGCTCTCCAAATATCTTGATATTGCGTTCCATATCCACAGGCCATTTCTCCTAGGAATAAAGAGGCATTTTTTGTTCCAGTGTTAACTGGTTTTAAAAATTGACAAATATATGTATAGATAATAGTTGGTTGCTATAAACTAGCGCTCTAACTAAATAATTTATCTGATGCACTAAATGATCAAAAGGCAAACCCATCCTGTGGACTGTATTCAGACTTAAGAGGGAGTTAGGTGCAGCTGGATCCGCACCTAACTCACTTGTCTAGCCCCAGCAACCCACCCACCAACGTTTTTAGGAGCCTAATGGCCATTGAAATGGCACTACAGCATTACCCCATGGATATGCTCAGAGGCGGAACTACCATTGGTGCAACAGGTGCAATGGCACCGGGGCCCATGCTGATACAAGGGCCCACAGCCGTCATCACTGCACCTTCAAAGCTTCCCACCGGGTTACCTGGGATATCATCAGGGCCAAAGCATATTTTATGCACCTGGGCCCACAGCTGGCTGGTTCCGCCTCTGGATGTGCTGTTACACCAGTACTAATATAGGGCCAAAAAGAACTCTTCTCAACATATCTGAGAAACATCATTCACTATACAGAGAGATTTCCTTCACCCCACAAATTGTCTATTGGGATTGATTTGTTTGTCATTTTCAGCTTTTTCTCATGATATCTATTTGCATTAAAATTATTGGGTTAGATCCAGAACTACGTTTGCCGTACGTTTATTCGCGGAGCGTATTTTCGTGTGTGTACATTCTATACACTCCCCTCGGCACACCCCTTGAATGTACGTATTTTGTCAAGATACGCTTTCCAAACCCTACCTTAACTTTTGCCAACGTAACCACAGTGATCTGCACACGTACGTATGGGCAACACGTATTTACGCAGCTAAGCACGCCCATACTGTACACTTTAAATACAAACCCCCGCCTACTTAACGTATTTCAGACGTATTTTGGACTAGTGTTCTGCACACGTACGTATGGGCAACACGTATTTACGCAGCTAAGCACGCCCATACTGTACACTTTAAATACAAACCCCCGCCTACTTAACGTATTTTAGACGTATTTTGGACACATGTAAAATTGGCACGCGGTCCTGTGCCTTGCTGACTCCGGTCCTGTGCCTTGCTGACTCCGGTCCTGTGCCTTGCTGACTCCGGTCCTGTGCCTTGCTGACTCCGGTCCTGTGCCTTGCTGACTCCGGTCCTGTGCCTTGCTGACTCCGGTCCTGTGCCTTGCTGACTCCGGTCCTGTGCCTTGCTGACTCCAGTCCTGTGCTTTGCTGACTCCAGTCCTGTGCCTTGCTGACTCCGGTCCTGTGCCTTGCTGACTCCGGTCCTGTGCCTTGCTGACTCCGGTCCTGTGCCTTGCTGACTCCGGTCCTGTGCCTTGCTGACTCCGGTCCTGTGCCTTGCTGACTCCGGTCCTGTGCCTTGCTGACTCCGGTCCTGTGCCTTGCTGACTCCGGTCCTGTGCCTTGCTGACTCCGGTCCTGTGCCTTGCTGACTCCGGTCCTGTGCCTTGCTGACTCCAGTCCTGTGCTTTGCTGACTCCAGTCCTGTGCCTTGCTGACTCCGGTCCTGTGCCTTGCTGACTCCGGTCCTGTGCCTTGCTGACTCCGGTCCTGTGCCTTGCTGACTCCGGTCCTGTGCCTTGCTGACTCCGGTCCTGTGCCTTGCTGACTCCGGTCCTGTGCCTTGCTGACTCCGGTCCTGTGCCTTGCTGACTCCGGTCCTGTGCCTTGCTGACTCCGGTCCTGTGCCTTGCTGACTCCGGTCCTGTGCCTTGCTGACTCCAGTCCTGTGCTTTGCTGACTCCAGTCCTGTGCCTTGCTGACTCCGGTCCTGTGCCTTGCTGACTCCGGTCCTGTGCCTTGCTGACTCCGGTCCTGTGCCTTGCTGACTCCGGTCCTGTGCCTTGCTGACTCCGGTCCTGTGCCTTGCTGACTCCGGTCCTGTGCCTTGCTGACTCCGGTCCTGTGCCTTGCTGACTCCGGTCCTGTGCCTTGCTGACTCCGGTCCTGTGCCTTGCTGACTCCGGTCCTGTGCCTTGCTGACTCCAGTCCTGTGCTTTGCTGACTCCAGTCCTGTGCCTTGCTGACTCCGGTCCTGTGCCTTGCTGACTCCGGTCCTGTGCCTTGCTGACTCCGGTCCTGTGCCTTGCTGACTCCGGTCCTGTGCCTTGCTGACTCCGGTCCTGTGCCTTGCTGACTCCGGTCCTGTGCCTTGCTGACTCCGGTCCTGTGCCTTGCTGACTCCGGTCCTGTGCCTTGCTGACTCCGGTCCTGTGCCTTGCTGACTCCGGTCCTGTGCCTTGCTGACTCCAGTCCTGTGCTTTGCTGACTCCAGTCCTGTGCCTTGCTGACTCCGGTCCTGTGCCTTGCTGACTCCGGTCCTGTGCCTTGCTGACTCCGGTCCTGTGCCTTGCTGACTCCGGTCCTGTGCCTTGCTGACTCCGGTCCTGTGCCTTGCTGACTCCGGTCCTGTGCCTTGCTGACTCCGGTCCTGTGCCTTGCTGACTCCGGTCCTGTGCCTTGCTGACTCCGGTCCTGTGCCTTGCTGACTCCGGTCCTGTGCCTTGCTGACTCCAGTCCTGTGCTTTGCTGACTCCAGTCCTGTGCCTTGCTGACTCCGGTCCTGTGCCTTGCTGACTCCGGTCCTGTGCCTTGCTGACTCCGGTCCTGTGCCTTGCTGACTCCGGTCCTGTGCCTTGCTGACTCCGGTCCTGTGCCTTGCTGACTCCGGTCCTGTGCCTTGCTGACTCCGGTCCTGTGCCTTGCTGACTCCGGTCCTGTGCCTTGCTGACTCCGGTCCTGTGCCTTGCTGACTCCGGTCCTGTGCCTTGCTGACTCCAGTCCTGTGCTTTGCTGACTCCAGTCCTGTGCCTTGCTGACTCCAGTCCTGGGTCTTGCTGATCCAGCTCCTGCCTTGACTCCAGTTCCTGCTGTTCCAGTTCCTGTTGATCCAGTTTATGCTTTTCCAATCCGACTGACCTTGTTCACCCTACTGGGACATTATCATCATCACAAGTCTCTGTTTATGGACTATTCACTCATCAAGCATCTGTTTGTTTTATGCTAATACTGGTCATAGGACTCTTTTCTCGTGTTCATCTGTATGCACCCTTCCCCGATTAAACCTGCTCAATTTCATTTCATCCCATCTCGGTTGTCTCAATCCTTGGAACCCAGGACCGATCCCAACCTTACTCTGAACGTGACACCTAGGGTAGAAGAAGAACCGGGACAGTGTCCTAAATGTCATGCTTCTATTGCTGCTTTTATACACAATGGGGTGGATCCAGACCTAGTTAAGTTCTTGAACTTAGTTACTCCTGGGCTAAACCTTGTTGATTTCAGGGGGAGTCAAGTTAATTGTATTCTTTGCATGCAGGGATATATCTTTGAATTGCTTACTGCACACAAATATTGACCAGCTTTACTATCACACTATTATTTAGACTTGGGATAGGAAACATCATCTTTCAACTCTAATACTGATTGCAACAGATGAAATATAACTCCCCTGCAAACAAGTAACTAAGTTCAAGCACTTAACTAGGTCTGGATGCAGCCCAATGGGCTGGATCCAGACTTAAGAAAGAGCTTGAAATCAAGAGCAGAAGGTTACACCTGGGCTAAACCATGTTGTTTGCAGGTGGAGTCAAGTGAATTGTATTCTTTGCATGCAGGGATATGTCTTTGAATTGCTTACTGCACACAGATATTGACCAGCGTTACTGTTACACTGTTATTTAGACTTGGGCTGGGAAACATCACGTGTTTGGAACAGAAAAGGCCTTTCACTTTCCTATTACATGTCAGCTAGAATCTGATTTATTGCTATGGGCAACATCTCCACTTTTTCTTTCCCACAGCTTAGTACATTTTGGAAAAGAGAACTACTTGTGGCACACACACCTCTAGTGTTGTAGCCAATACAAAATATCACATAATTGAAGACCACAGCCTAATTTTCACATTAGCAGCATACAAAAAGTATATGTGAAAATATACATCAAAGATACAGTGAAAAATATTCCTCATGATAGTACTCCTATCATGTGTACCCAGTCCCCCCCATGTTTTTTCTAACTTACCTGAGTCTTCCTGTGCGGTGCTCTCCTCCTCCGGCAGGCAGGAAGCTCCTGTATGAGCGCCAGAGGCAGTTACACAGAGCAGCTGACATCAGCCTCTCTATGTAACTGCTGCAGCAGCTCATGCAGGAACCTCCTGTATAAGCTGCCTGCTGGATTTCATCGCATCCGAAGCCTATGGCAGCAGGGATAGCAGGTGGAGCAGGTGGAGCGCCTCTCTGGCTTGGCACCCTCCTTCCTCACTTACCCCGCTTACTGTGTTCCGCCAGCCCTGATTTCTGTCATCTTCAAAACATGCGCGCAGACAGTGCAGGCACCACATGGAAAACATCCCGTATATTTATCCTTCCTAGTAACACAAGAAGTATATTCAAAGTGGACCAACTTGTAGATATTTCCCCCCTGTGCCAACACATTGATATGGATTCATCTAATGCTGTTCTTCTAACCCTAACTGACTTTAACATGGAAAGATGTCTGTTAAGAATCTTAGATACTGCATTCCTTAGTTGGCAAAAATAAGTTATAACTCTTGTCTTTTGGCTTTATTTCTCTTCTCGTTTCGGATAAATCGGTGTCTCCCTATCAGTCTTTAGTGCATTATCATATACAGAAACTAGACTTGCGTAATGCAACAATCCAGGCATTTTCAGAACGCAGAGTGTGGTCAGATTGTGTACTTTTTTTTATAAGGTCTATTGGCATTAAATACCAAATATGTCTGTACATATGGAGATATGCTGTGACCTGTGTATTACTTTCTGTAATTAATACGGGGCTTTTCTAGTTATGCAGTATGTGCAAATACAGACAACACTGGTACACCCCCTAGTGGCTGATGCTCTCACATTCATCCTCCTTCCACCTTATTACTATTAAATAATCACACAGACAACAATTTGTAAGTGTCAAATAGTAATAATTTATTAACTGCATTTTTTATTGTTTCTGTATTGATTATTTATTTGTTTACCTTTTATATTTATTAAATTGCTGCAAAGATAAATGCAGAACAAGACTGGTGACAAAGACAGCAAAGACAACACCAACATCCAAGTAAGAGCCACAGTATCTTTTCATCACCCATTAGCCCCCTCCATCATAGACTGGCCCCCAGTACCACCCACTTGCTGGTCATATGAACTTCCTTGCGCCTGCTTTTCCACCACACAGTGCCGGGTAACTCTTAACCTGGACTCGCCATCAGACTAACCTAATATAAACCCTCTAAATAACTACAACTACAATAAAGCCAAAAGGTGACAGAGGCCCCTCCATCTTGGTGATACAAGTGCAATGCATCACATTGTCACTCTGCATGTCACGTTATCAAACCTTCCAGCTGTGCTACCACCCCAGTCACCAGCAGTTCACTCCATCTCCCACAGGCCCTTTACCGAGTCCCTTCCACACTTTCTGTACCATGTTGTCAGAGCACAGCAACTTCCTCCTGGGCCACATTGCCTGCATCACCCACAAAACCCTCCTTAATGCTCATAAGCAACTCACTGACATCCACTGGACTGAGGTCATTTCCTTCCAAATGCATCACAGGATCCTCCCCGTCACTACAACCCACCATGACAGACCACGTGTGCAAAGGAACATCAGCAGTTGCCCAAGAGCGAGGGTGAAAACCTACAAGCAAAAACTCCGGGCCGAGCTAAATTTGGTGCCTATACCTAGGTGGCCCATTTACTGGAGAAAAACTTGCAGGCAAAATCCCCCCGCGCCCCCACAAAGTGGCAAGCCTAAGTCCCTGGACAGCCACTGAAAAAGGGGGATGGGAGAAAGACATTTACACCACCACTCATTCAAGCAGAACCAATGACCTCAGCACAGGACATCCCAAGCCGGCCTCCAAGGACCCAGGTTCGTGAGAGCTGCTGCCTATGTGTAATGATTTTAGGCAGCACGGATGTTCCTTAACATGGCAGTTCCTGGGATTCATGCTCTTGTTTCCTGTGTTTATGGATTTATTAACTCCTACAATAAGTGTTCAGCATCAGTGCAACCAGACATTACAAAGTGTAATATTATTCACAAGCATTGTAATATTATTTTATTATTAAATACGACCGTTTTAATCGTGATCATTGTATATGTGGTGTCCACTGTAAAACAGTAGAACACACTGCAAAGATTTTGGAGCTAACTGATGATTGATCGGAACGCTAATCATCAGATAACCCTCCAGTGCCAGTGTGAACCCTGCTCATCACTTGTGTAAGATGTAATATGATTGCTATTATGATATTCATTTATGTTTTATTTATTTTTTTGCAAATAAAGTAGTTTAAATTACAATGAAATCATTTTAAAACTATTTACATTTCTTTTTACACAGCAATGTATTAAAAAATATCTGGGACAAAGTAACCGGACGGGATACACATGGTGGGCGGGCATTGGCATTTAAACTTGACAGATTGATTGGAGATCATCGTCACACCCCCAACAAACCAAAGCATTAGTCCTGAGAAGAGCAGGGAAGCCAACTGATAGTTCTGTAGTGCTGTGAGAGTCACTGAAGGTGATTGCCAAACATAAACCCCTAAGCCCCACAGCTCCATAGCAACTGTACCCCTATAGATACACCCCTGTCCGTGACCCTCACACTGGGACAAGGAGGGGTACACTATTATACACTGTGTGCCCTTTTCAAATGCAAAAAGTAACATCATTGGTTATTCACTGGTCAAAATATATGTTATATATATTTGTTTGGGTGTGTATATATTCCTGTGTGTGTGTGTGTGTGTGTGTGTGTGTGTGTTTGTACTTATTTTTTTTACTGAAATAATGTATTTTTTTATTGTCATTATTATTATTGTTATTAATAATGTTGTTGTTATTGTTACTATTATTATTTTTACAAAGTTTTATTACACGTAGGTTTTATGTATCAAGTAACCACACACAGCGCTGGATTGCACACACACAGTGCGAGCCACTGCTGGAAAACTCTGAATCAGGGGCTGTATCCAGAAGTAAGAAAATAAGATGAATGAAGTACATCAGTCAGCTCTGAATAGGTCCTGCACATGTGTAGAACCTAAACCTCTGCAATGATCACAGCCGTCCAATGTTGCGTTCCATGCAGAATTGATCCTTGTGAGTGTGTGTTTGGGTACGTATATATATTTGTGTGTGTGTATGAGTGTGTGAGTGTGTGTTTGGGTGTGTATATATTTGTGTGTGAGTGTGTATGTGTGTTTGGGTGTATATATTTGTGTGTGAGTTTGGGTGTATATATTTGTGTGTATGTGTGTATGCGTATGAGTGTGTGTGTGCACATGTTTAAGTGTGTATATATTTGTGTGCGCATTATGTTTGTGTGTATGTGTGAGCGTGTGCACGTATGTTTGGATGTATGTATGTGTGTGTGTGTGTGTGTGTGTGTGTGTGTGACTGTGTTTGTTCTTTTTTAACTGATAAAATCTATAAAAACATGTATTAATATAATAATAATAATTATTATTATTATGCGTAGGTTTTCATGTATTATGTAACCAATATATTTAAAAAGTGCATTTAAGAAATATTATAAAATATAAATATATAAAAAAAAATGAATAAATAATATATTAAAAACAGGCTACAAGGATAAAGTGCATAGTATATTTATTATTAATAAACAAGTTTAACTACATTGTAAAATCAATATTATCAGATTTTGTTATCTAATGAAATTACAAATAAAATATAATAAATAAATACATTGGATATATTTATACAATTAGAATTTAATCAAACAAATCTTAACAAAAAAATACATTTATTTAAAACAGATAATTGATAATACACTTAGATAATACATGAAATAATACTTTTTATTAAACTTCTCCAACAACATTCTTCTGTAATGTTTTGGTTTTTCTCTTATTTCATTCTGTGCTGTAAAATAAATAAAACATAAGTAAATAAAATTAGTTTTTTTTATTTTTTTCGTTTCATAATGTTGGAAGCATGAAAATAAGTATAATTGTTATAACACTAGTGCCTTTGGTCATAGGTGAGGACCAGTAGCAGAAATTAATGTCAGAAGTGTGTCCCAAAAAGCACACATATGTATATATATAT
>WWET01000270.1:492190-503340 GCA_011038615.1 Limnodynastes dumerilii | reverse complement strand
AGTTACTCCTGGGCTAAACCATGTTGATTTCAGGGGGAGTCAAGTAAATTGTATTCTTTGCATGCAGGGATATATCTTTGAATTTCTTACTGAACAAAGATACCGACCAGCTTTACTATCACACTGTTATTTAGACTTGGGATAGGAAACATCACCTCTCAACTCTAATACTGTTTGCAACAGATGAAATAGGGCTCCCCTGCAATCTACATGGTTTAGCCCAGGAGTAACTAACTTCAAGCACTTACTTAAGTCTGGATCCAGCCCTATATTATTATCGATCTTAGGACTATACCACTTATGTGAGTGGGTAGCATGCTATAATTATGTAAGATATAATCTTGGTCATTTTATACTACTGATTTGGGTATATAGAGTGATGGATGAACAGTGATGATTATAATAATTAATTCTAAATAGTGTCGCTGTCCGTGCCACTGTCATAGTTAATTCACAAACCCTTTTTGCATATAAATGATTTTTATGCGCTGCTTTGTCATGTTGTATTGTGAACTTAATCTATGTGTAGACCATAGTTTATTCTGTTCCTGACTTTAAGTAATTCTTAATTAAATATAAACACTCTTTTTTTATTTTCTTTTTCAGTTAATTTCAAATGGTTCTCTTGCTATAGCTCAGCAATTATCTCTCAGGTGCGGTAGCGTGTTACTGATTGGCTCACCAGCATTTAAAAACCGTCTTCCGACGCCTGAACACGCTTTCCCCAGGAAGAAGTTCATTGGAACGCAAAGCGTGGTGGGAGTACTATCCGGCTGCCCCTGTGCATCGGGGCATGCCGCCCGACATCAGCTGCTATTACCCGGTATTGTGAGACCCATGGGGCTAGAATAAGTGCAGGGTAAGTTACTATCCCAGGGAATGGAAGAAGCGAAACCGTGAGGTTTCTAAGAGCTCTGTATTAGGGTCAGATCATTGCTCTCCTAGATTAGTACTCACTTTTGCATTTGTTAATTATATTACCCTGGCTCCTTCACAATGGAGACTTGATGCACCTTGATTCATATTCACTATTTTGATACAACGGTTTCCATTTTTATTATGCTGTTAAGCCTCTTAAGCTGATGCCTTTTATTTTATATATTTCGTTGTTGTGTGTTTTTTCTAATAAACATATCCTTTAATATAAATCAATAAAGGATCTCTGTGAGAAATCCTTTTTAATGTGTATCTCTGAGAACCAATAATAGCATATTTTTGTCTCTCATCGGTGTGCACTTAAGACGGCTTATTATTGGGGTACCTATTAGCTGGTTCCCCTTATTCTTTTTCTTTTTTTTATTACAGCAAAAAATATGACGCACATTAAAAAATTTCAATCATCATCTAAATCTGGGCTAAAAAGAAGAAATCAACAAAATCAAAAGGATGCAATGATGATTATGCAGTAAATTCTTAATTCATATGAATTCGATACTTATCCAACTGTGTTGAGCTAACTGTAACTTGAACACATTTTAAGTTCTAATTGGTTAATTACAGGCTTCACCCTACGTGGAACCCTGAACCATTACTCACCTTGGCAAAGCATCAACGAAATGTGCAGCTGTGGACACAGAAGCTATTCAAATGTTCACCTAGCGCTTTGATACACCAGACTAAGTCGAGTCGTGACAGCTATGAACACCGTCCAGGGGAGAAGATTCACCGTGACGTGGCAGTTTTTTTTATTATGTTGATGACTTCTTTACAGCTCAGGGTTAGGGGATGATTGGATAAGTATTTCATGCTTGCTATGAGATTAATGGAAATAGCAGCAATTGGACTTTATGACTAACTCATCTGCTCTGTGTACACAGATACCGAAGGATCTGAGTTCTGTTATGTACGTATACTATATGCGGACTCTTCTCCCAGGCACTGTAAATAACCTTTTTTTTAGCATTGGGCAACCATCCATGATCTGTGGATGAAGGAATTGTGTCGTTAGGAGGCTGCAATTTGATGAAGATGATGAACACTCACCATTATGAAATATTTAGCAATACGGAAATTTCTTCACTTGAGCTTTTGTTAAAAACATGAACTAAAAGGATTGATCCGATCCTACCCCACTGCTCAGTAGTCAACATTCCATCACTGAGCTCACAATTATGAAGACAGGTGCAATGAGCAGTTCATGTGCTAGAAGTCAACCAATGTATTTTGTCCAATGGGGTTCTCATCTATCTGTTAATAAATGGTTGCTGCAGTCCAGGTACAGGTTTGCAGTTAATTAATCTAACAATTTCTGGTTTTATCTAGATTGAAATAATCAACAAAAATCCCTAGAGGTACATATTTCTGCAAACTGCTTTGCCCTTAAAAATATGTATAAGTACAGCACTGGTTCAGCCCAAAGATGTTGTGTATGGTGATCAGGGTGTAAATCATAGGGTATTGAGACGATCGCGAGCAGCATTTAACAAAAAGGATGTGGTTTGCCGGCATGATGGGCTTTTTTGTGAAATATACAAAATATGACTTTGGTCATCACCTTGTTATGGGCATCAGTGTGTCGAATTACATTTCTAAGTAGAACTTTTCCAAGTGGGACACGAGACATCGTAAGATCTATAAAAGATTAATTGTAATTAGAGATGTTGTATAGTATATAAACAAAGGATTTCTTATTTTACTTTTTTATACAGTATAAAAAAATATATATATTTATTTCTAAATTACAAAACACTTTGTGTATACTTTATCTGGTGATACTCAACACCGCTGTCTAAAAAGGTGTCAGGATGTCAGAATGATATACACAAATTAATTATAAATTTGGTAATTTTTTATTTTTTTGCTAATGATCATTATCTTGACAAACTTAGCAGCAGATGCTTGGAAAGATCTCCTGTATAAAGCTGGCAACACACACTAATTTTATCACTATGGCAACCATAACACATTCAACAATTATGTAGCTTTATCATTGACAAAAGCGTAAAAAAAAAGTATACTAAAAAAAAATGGAATACCTCGTCTTTACTCTGCTCTCTCCTCCGGTCTCTACCCTGCCCTGAAGAAGGCGGATCAGTAAACCCTGTCAGCACTTTAGTGCCAATAGGTTAACTCTTGGCACTCTGACACTTGTGTTTACATAATACACCCAAATATGATGCCCCCGCCTCCTAACCTAGCATTTAAATAGCAGAGGACATCACATAGTGGGTACACAGTTACTGATAGGATCGGAACATCAGTGGTCAGACCTTGCAGGTAGACTGAACGATCTGATTATAGGACTGGTTTTAGTCCTTGCCATTGACATCTTCGCTCTCTGCATGTCTCCTCCTGCAGCACATTTATGCTCTCTGCACGTCCCCTCCTGCAGCACATCAACGCTCTCCACACATCCCCTCCTGCAGTGTACTGCGCTCTTTGCATATCCCCTTCTGCAGCACACCTACACTCTCTGCACGTAACCCCTGCAGCACATCTACAGCTTCTGCAAGTATCCCACTGCAGCACAACAACAGCCTGTACATAAATTCCCCTGCAGCACATCTAATGCTTCTGCACATCCCCTCCTGCAACACCTCTACATGAATTCCCCTGCAGCACATCTACAGCTTCTGCACGTATCCCACTGCAGCACATCTCCAGCCTCTGCACGTAACCCCTGCAGCACATCTACAGCCTCTGCACGTCCCCTCCTGCAGCACATCTACAGCCTTTGCACGTCCCCTCCTGCAGCACATCTACAGCCTTTGCACGTCCCCTCCTGCACCACTTCTACAACCTCTGTGCGTCCCCTTTTGCAGCACTTCTACAGCCTCTGTGCGTCCCCTTCTGCACCACTTCTACCGCCTCTGGCGTCCCCTCCTGCAGTACATCTACGCTCTCTGCTCTCCACCCCAGTAGTTTCGTGTGATTAACGAATGACCATAAGACCAGTGTAACCATCCCCAGGACAAATATCTTATACTAGAGTGACAGCCCATAGGTGCGCCTATAACTCACCGCTATCCGTCCAGTCTTCTGCTTTCCTACCACGTCCACATCTCCAGCTGGGCCCTGGCCCCTGGCACTCCTGCCTCAATCTCTAGCGGTGTCACCGCTTCCCCTTACTCCCGGAAGTACATCAGCGCGGCCCGTGCAGCCGGTGTCATGGATGTGTTTCCGGGGACACTGGTTACCATAGCGACCGAGAAACAGTGTAAGTGACTGCATGGTGGGAATTTATATATATATTATTCCAACTAGTGGATGTATTTTCACGTGTGTGTGTACTTTTTCTTATTGTTTTAAGTCATTCTAATAATTATCATCTACTATATTCTCTTTTCTGTTTAGCTCACAATTTCTTATAGCTCTTTTTCCCAGATATTAAGATGGATAATAAACTCACCCAAAATGAGCTACTATCCCAAGTCAACCAGTTTTGGAGCATGTTGGATGATATGGCAGAGAACAGTCCAGAGAGCTACCAGAAGTTTATACAGCAGCATATGAAGGAAGGAAAGGAGTCCCTGGCTCTCCCAGAACCACACTTATGCTTGCAAACCAAATTATTGGTAAGATTATAGTTCCTATTGTGTAAAACTGTCTCCTACTTCAACCATCTATTCTATCATGGTTAAAGCAATCTGTAGTTCATATTATTTATATATATATATATAGTGCTCGAAGTGGAAATTTAGAACTGGGAGTATGGAAATTTAAGCACCAGAGGTGTCTTGAGTTTGGCAAAGTAAACAGGTCAACAATGAGAAATCACATTGTGTACATGTCATGTGGGTCATGATTTCTACACTGAATGCTCCATGTTTAATTAAATAATCTGGTTACCGCTAGAGAAAAACAATGATTGCTCCCCCACAGGGCCATTTCTAGGGGAGGACGAGTCCAACCAATCTTATTGCCCCTGCTATTGTGTCCCCTGCTTTATAGCCCCCTCTTTGTCCAGCCAGTCTTTTAGCCCCCTCTTTATGAGTGTCCAGTTACACTTATTGCCCGTCATTCTGTGTCCAGCCAGCCTTGTTGCCCTCTCTTTACCTGTGTCCAGTCAGCCTTATTGTCCCCTTCTGTTTGTCCAAGCAGTATTATTGCCCCTCCTTTTGTGTGCCCAGCCAGCCTTATTGCGCTTCCTTCTTTGTCCAGCCAGCCTTATTGCTCCCTCTTTATTTGTGTCCAGTTACCCTTGTTGCCCCCTCCTTCTGTTAGTTTGTCCAACCAGCATTATTGCCCCTCCTTTTGTTTGCCCAGCCAGCCTTATTGCCCCCTCATTGTGTCCAGTCAGTCTTATAGCCCCTCTTTATGAGTTACCACCCAGCCTTATTGCTCCTACTCCTGTGTCCAGTCAGCCATATTGTCGCTTTCATTATTTGTGTCCAATCAGCCTTATTGTCCCCTCCTTCTGTTTGTCCATCCAACCTTATTACCCCTCCTTTTGTGTTTCCAACCAGCCTTATTGCACCTTCCTTCTGTGTCTAGTCAGCCTTACAGCCCCTCCTTTTTTGTGCCCAGCCAGCCTTATTGCCCCCTCTTTATTTGTGTCCAGTCAGCGTTATTGTCCCCTCCTTGTTTGTCCAAACAGTCTTATTGCCCCCTCTCTATGTTCAGCCAGTCTTATAGCCCCTCTTTATGAGTAACCACCCAGCCTTATTGTCCCTCCTGTATCCAGCCAGCCTTATTGCCCCCTCCTTCAATCTGCCCAACCTTATTGCCCCTTCTGTGTCCAGACAGCCTTATTACCCCCCACTTTATTTGTGTGCAGTCAGCCTTATTGCCATTCCTTCAGTTCACCCAGTCTTATTGCCTCCTCTTTGTGCCCAGCCAGACTTATAGCCCCCTCTTTATAAGTGTCCAGCCAGCCTTATTGTCCTCTCCTTCAGTTTGCCCAGTCTTATTGCCCCTCCTGTGTCCAGACAGCCTTGTTACCCCCCACTTTATTTGTGTGCAGTTAGCCTTATTGCCCCTTCCCTCAGGTTGCTTTTTTTGTGTGATTTTGTTGTCAGCACATTCAACTATGTAAAGAACAGTACTTAACAAGAATATTTCATTCATTCAGATCTAGGATCTGTTATTTTAGTGTTCCCTTTATTTTTTTGAGCAGTGTATATCACATTTTGTTTTAAAATAATCGTATCATGCTTTTTTTTGCTTGTAACATTCCTTTGCAGGATCCGGAGGAAAGGTTGTTATTTATTAACATCTGTAAATGGAAAAGGATCCCAGCTCCCCAGTCTGATGCCCATCCGGTACCTCTAGCTGCTGGCAAATTGGAAGAGGTTTCTGAAGGAACAGGTGAGTCCACCCCAGTTACCGTGCAGTGCAGCAGTACCGGCATGTCTGTCATGTAACAGGCATTGAACAGCAGATGCTAATGTGTGATATGTACTACAGTATGTAGTTTCTGATACAGTCCACTTCGAAAAATGTGATTCATTTGCAACTTAATGTTATAAGACTTCTAGATCCAGACTTCCTCAAACGGGGCATTTTCCAAATGTTAGGATGAATGGGCCTTAAACCAATACGGTTCTGGATCTAGAGTCCCGTAGTGGTGGCGTCTCTGATGGTGGGAATGTGTAAAGTGATGTCGCCAACGTGGGAGGGGATGGGGAAGTATGTAAATGGTACAGTGAGAACTTTCTTAACGCCCTCCATGGTATCCAGACTTCCGAGCTGTTCCCATGTTAGAGAAGTCTTAAGATAGGTTTAGGTTTTGTTAGAATTCCTTAACAAGTTGGGGGAGTGGCCTCACATTGCCCAATAGGAAGTGTGTCAGTTCCCACTACCGCTGTACTCAAAGCTTGAGTGCATTGGGATCAGAAGTCTGGATTCAGTCCACGATCTTTAAAAACCTGTCAGTTTACTGTGTTATTGGATCAAGGTTTGGGGCCAGATTTACTAAGCTGAGGGTTTGTAAAAGTGGAGTTGTTAGCCATAGCAACCAATCAGATTCTAGCTCTCACTTTCATGTTACATACTAGAGAATGTCAGCTAAAATCTGATTGGTTGCTATGGGCAACCTCTCTACTTTTCCAAACCCGTAGCTTAGTAAATCTGGCCCTTGATGTCTATGGAGACTAAACGTACACTACAATTATCCCATTTTCTGGACAAATTTATCTAAGTCCTGAGAAGACATTTTATACATTTTACCACTATACAAACTAAAATGTGCTAATGGTTCCTAAATTACCATCTGTAACCTAAAACTGACACCTGTTCCAAAGCATATTTGTGAGTGTCTGGAAACAGTTTCCAATTGTAGGACACGTTTGATATCAGCAAGATACAATGACAAAGTGAAGGATTACTTGTCCTCCTGTTAAACATATTGCTGTGCTTGTAATTGTTTCTGCTAGTGGTTGACATAGCTTATAACCCAGAGATGCTGAAGAGAGGAGACAGTGACCCGATAGAACAAGACCAGCTTATCCGTCTAGCTATGAAATATATTGAACAGCAGCACAAAGTCACCCTTTGCCATTCCTACCACATTGCCTCATTTAAGCTAAAGGGGAGTTTACAGCGAATGAGGAACAACTTAAAGGGGCTACAGGAGAGGCCGACAAAGACAAAGAGCACGCCAGAAGCAGGTATCTTGCTGCATTGCTATACTTTGGGGGTAAAGTTTGGTTTAACTTCTAACTGGCATAAATTTTTAAATAAAATACATCTATTTCACTCGATTATCATGCAGATCCCAAGATAAACAAGTCTTTTATATGATATCTTATTATTGTGTATAATTTGGATTTTTAAAACTTGCTAATTTTACTGATCAACAATGTTGTTCCAAATATGAAGTGTGTAAGCAGTGCCCGACGATCTGTCCAAAGACTCTCCATCTATTTCCTGTCCTTTATGTGTACCCAGCTTAAGACTTGCAAACTCAACCCAACCCCCCTCTAGGAAGTGTCATTATTCTTTAGTCTGTATGGGTTGGAATGTCTTATGATTGGTTAGCACCGATTCCCTTGCAGCTCTGGATGTGGCCCTATCAGAAAACAATTCAGAAGTACCTAGCCACCATCAAAGGGCAAGAAGAAGTGATGTATTCAGTAACTGTTCGCCAAGACTGATCAATCCCTCGTATTGTCATCCTATTGGATGCGTATGCACTATAATTATGCATGCACCCAATAAATGTAGTAGTGACAGATGAGGGGCCTGATCCAGAGCTACGAAATTGGCCGATTTCGAGCGAGCGTACGAAAATTCGCACTGCGCATGCTCAGTATGACAGCTTCCGGTCGGCTGGACGACATGAGCGTATAGCGGTCGTATTGTGAGCGAAATGTTCGCTCGAGGGGCGTGCGTTCAGTACGACGGTCGCCTGGGCGCTCGTTTTACTACACGGAGGCGGGGATAGCCATTTAAATTGTACAGTATGGGCGTGCTAAGCCCGTACGCTTTGCATAATATGTGCGAAAATTCGTACGGCTGACGGTAGTACCTAGTGTAGGGTATAGCCGCCGTAAGCAGGTACTTTACAATGGGAGTGTTAGGGGCGTGTATGTTTATATGCACGGGCGAACGTACGCATTCGCCCGTCGGACAGCACCGTCGTAGCTCTGGATCAGGCCCGAGGCCTCTACCAAAAAAACATTCTGGTGCACATCTCCTCCAATAGATGTATATAAAAAGCCTTCTCTTTATTCCCATACAAGTAGGGCAAACTATTAGAATGCAGTTACTATAATAGTTACTTGTACTCATCACAAATTAAGGCAAAAAAAGATTGTGTAAAATAATTGAAGTCGTTTATAATTGGAGACAGTTAGTTTTCTGTGGCTAGTAGATTATTTGTGTTCTTTGGTTTTTTTTTAGTTGTTAATAAATCATTTCTGGACCAGTTGAAAGATATTGCAATAAAAGGAGAAGAGGAGGAACCTACCCCACCCATTCACATAACGACTGAATGTAAGGGCAAGCCTGTGAGAGCAGGTCTGATAGAGGTTATCTCCAGTACCGAGCTGAAAGAGGAAGCGCTTTCCAAGCCACAGCATGAATTGTCTGTCATTAAGGACGATTCTGGCAAACCACATAAACTGATCCTAACAGCCGAGTTACAAGGGATCCGCTCTGCTTCTGCCTGTGACCTAAGTGTGTCCAAGGTAAGAGGAGAAAACTGGTTATAAACAAAAACATCTTGTGCGACCACATGACCACAATATAATTGAAGTTTGTTCCCCCACCATTTATTCAAACCGCTGTTTTTTTGGCGCCAGAATGAGTATTTTCTTCAGGTCTGTGCTTTTGAATATGACGTCCTGATTTTTACAATGATAAAAATATAAACCGTCATTATAAAAGTAAGCTGGTAGTGAGAGGCGATTTAAATAAAAAAAATAACAAGAAAAAAAACAAATTTATATATATATATAAACGATATTACTTAAAGAATAATGATTGCCCTTAAACGTTATAGCATGCTGGCACTTGTAGTTCAAATGCCAGCATTCTCATGGGTGGACATTTTCCCTGTATTTATAAGCTGTGATAGTTCCATTTACAAACCGCCATACGTTGGCGAGGGTTTTAAAGGGACCCTTTAAGCCGCTAAATAGTAAATTTGGCAGTTTGGACCATGGTGCAAAACCACCGTTGGGAAAAGCACTGGGAATAAAATGTCATTTCAAAATCAAGTCCAAATGAGTATAGCTTGGAGGAGGTGGCATTTTTCTGTGTCATTTTTATATTATAGTTATATGCAATATGCCATGAAAGAGCGCAATGTTATAGGTAGTGTAGACATGCAGGAATATTTAGGATTGGTTAATGTGTAAAATGTGCAGGTTATTAAATCTCTGTGACGTATAAACGTGATGTCACTGGCTCCTAGATCATTTAACATGCTGCTCTGTCAATAATACTGATCCAGTGCACGAAATGGCAGCACATAAAAATGTGATTATTATGGTATTTCTCATCTTCCCTGTTACTTTGTGGTGAATGACAACCAATTGTTTTTCAGAATGATCTACTGCTTGAAGTCCCTGGAAGGTATAGACTGCACCTAGATCTTCCTGAGTTGGTCAACGAAGAAAGAGTTACAGCAAAATTCAATAAATCAAATAGCAATTTGACGGTCACCATGTCTGTGCAGTAATGCAATCCGGACTGTTCTGCAGCACAGATGCTATGACAACGCTCTTCAACATCTTGATGAACTGTGTGCCTTTGATTGCTCATAAGCACGTCAACAAGGAGAGTGCTGTAATGTCATGTAATTGCCATTAAACGGAAAAGTCAGATATTTCAAAATGGACACTTATGAATCCGCTAGGAGTCCACCTCAGCTTGGACCATACCATGCTTGGTGGCTATTCTGTATATCCATCACAGCCATTGCCTCTTGCTGGATGTGTATATAATGGCAGGAGTGACCATAGGGAAAATTCCGATTAATGCGCCACTATCAATCACAGTTGCTCTGTCAGCCTCAACGATCACACGTCATGTCCAAACGCCACAGACTACACAAACTAAGTTAACTTTTGTTTATATTAAATGGTATTTTCTGTACAAGTTTGTATTTTGTTCTGTTACGTCCAATCTAAACTGAATTAATGGTTCTCTAATTGTTTTCCTTCTTCTTTTCTACCTATATTTAACTAACTGAGATATTGCTAAGTAAGTACTTTATTTACACCACACATGTACATATCTGCTGAGCATTGATCATATTCACACAGCGATGACTACAAGGTTATGCCCAGTCCCGGTGGTTAGCGTTTTTGCCTATTGCGCATGCGTGGTACATTTTTTTTACGTTATCTGCGTATCTTCCCTACGTAGATTGCATAAATGCAGTCTTTTAGACCGCATTTACGCAATCTACGTATGGAAAAGATACGTAGATAACGTAAAAAAATGTACCACGCATGCGCAATAGGCAAAACCGCTAACCACCGGACGTATATTGTTGTATGGCCGGTAATCTGCATACGGCCCATATTGTGGAAAAAGGAGACAAGAAGAATCCTACCTCTTAAAAATGGTTGTGGATGATAGTGAAGAGCAGTTCAAAGCAGTATTTATTACGCACATGATTGAGATATTGGGCCTGATCCAGACCTACGCCGATGCGCTGTGCTTACTAAAGCACAGCGTATCGGCGTTCACTTTCCCCGACACTCCCCCTGTGCGGGCGTATGGCCCCTTCCTTACGCCGGCTGAAGTTAGGGTAGCCTTCA
>WWET01000270.1:471853-488679 GCA_011038615.1 Limnodynastes dumerilii | reverse complement strand
TTTCCTTGGATTTGTGTGTATTATTTTTGTAAACAATTTAATAAGTATTTCTGTCTTTACCAAAATAGTTATTACGCTATTTTGACTCAAATACTTTAAAAACGGGACTGCTTGGTAATTATTTTGTCTTAGGGGTGCCTTGAAAAAATCTGGAGACCCTAAGGGTGCCTCGAACTGAGAAAGTTTGGGAACCACAGGATTAGGCTGTATTTTCAACAGTAGAGGGCAGCAAATTCACTTGTCTTACTCCGTTCCCGTACAGGACATATTTAACCAATACACCGGCTTTATTTGAGCTCTACATAGAGACACAGGGGCTGATTCAGAGCTGCACTTACACCTTTTTTCAGGTGCAAGTGTAGACCTGAGCAATACCATGTTGAATTGCAAGAGGAGGCAGATTTCAATTGTAAAACCAGAATTAAAATTAGGAGGTAAACTTTCTTAGCTCAACTCTATTTTATAGAAGGAACATAAAGCTGTGCAGTATTTTAGTTCCATGTGTAAAAGTAATGAATTTTCACTGCATGCAAAATGTTTTAACTTATATAACACCCCTTATTTTAAAAAAATGGTTTAGACGAGCTGTACACCTGCATCTAAAAAAAGTGTAAGTGCATCTCTGAATCAGCCCCACAGCCCTTGGCGTCTCCTCTGCTTAGTCGATTTTCAGATAGAAGACTCCTGAATTCTATGACATTCTTACCCTCTCTCATTATCTGCTGGAACCAGCCTGCTCTCCGACCCTCCTACAGCAAGGATACAGGCCTGAGGTGGATTTATGATGGCTGAGAAGTTTTTGATTCCATACATTCCCAAGTTGGACACGGTAAACGTTCCGCCCTGGAAAATAAAGAATGAAACAAAAAAAATAAATCACACAATCATATGGATGTTTTTTATTACTCCAAACACAAAGTATAAATTTATTCATTTTTTGTTAATATCTGTACATTTCACAAAACCCTAAGAAATATATGTTCAACAGAACTTGGACTCCTGGTCAGGGATGATAGCCTACTGAATAAAGGCCATCAGCTGACATAGGGACTGAGAATACAGGTAACTACGGATACGGATGTATTTCAAGAACAAGTCTACAAAAAATAAAATAATTGAAATATATAGAAAGCTTCTTCCCCCAATGTAAAATAATTAAATATGGATTTGTGTCAAGTGTGTTATTGAAATAAAGTGCCCTTTTTGATGCCATCATTGCATTCTCTAGTAAGAGAGGGGCACACCAGGAGGAGTGAGGGGGTGAGGAGAAGGGGTCATGTCGCGGAGGGACAGGCTTTTCTGCAGAAATTAGTTTTAAGGGACCGACTAAGCCAATAGATAAATATTAAAAGGGGAAAAAAGCCTAATCCAAATGGAAGCAACACACTGGAAAGGAAAATACAATATGTTTGGTTGTGACGCACAAGTTGGTTGGTTTCAATCTAGTTTCTGGCTGAAGATTTAGCTCTTTCATCATGGAAAGCAGCTTACCTGGAATTCATGAGGCTTTAGCTTGCCTTCCCGTGCTCGAGTGGCTAAAGACATCACATCCTTGCTAATAGATGCCAGGCCCTTGATGTGAGCATTGAAGACAATGGGAGTTATCAGACCAACGGGTGTGCTCACTGCCACGCTCACATCCACAACGTGGTTCCTAGGAAGATACATGGCATCAGAGCTGGTGCACGTAACACAATACTGGATGCGGGCATGGATGAGAAATTACCATGCAATCTGTACACTGGCAGCACATCACAGTAACGCACTTACTGTCTGATAACGGTGTCCATCCAGGAGGAGTTTGCCTCAGGCACTTTCAGACACGCTAAGGCCGACGCCTTGATGATGAAATCATTCACCGACAGCTTAATGTTATCAGACCTTGTGACCTGTGACGTACAAATATCACACTTATTTCCACAGATCGTGGCACTGTCCAAGGGAAAGGCTAAAAACAGACCACCCTGTATTTATACTACACATGCTATTATGGGGTCAGATGCAGACTTATGTATATAAATCACCTAAATAAATGTGCAGTACCAATAATTTCGTATTACAGCGCAGCCACTCAACGCAGCCTCCACCCACTGATTACAGATATTTTCTAGAACATTCTTCTGATATCATGTTTTTATATCAGACATTTGTACAGTCTTCATGTATATAGGTAAGAGATGCGTGTATAAAGACCATTCATTCTATATTGCTTCGGGTAACAAAAGATTTGTGTTTAATTTCTGATTATAATAAATTAAGGCACTTTTTATACTTGTAAAGAACTCCACACACAGTGTATATTCCCTCAAGTGCAGTATTGCTTTAGGAAGAACATGGAGGAAAAATACCCCTTGTGTCAGTTAAGGTTAGTAAGGTAGAATCTCTCCACCGCCCCACTTCATCATCTACCTCACTACACATCTTCCAATTCATATTACACTCTAAAACAGACAAGGGTTACATAAACGAGCATAGCACTGCATTGTTCCACAGTCACCAGGCCTGATACAGATATAGACATTGAAGGTTTCTCTCTTACCTCATTCAACTCCTTTCTTAACTGCACTATTTCTCCCATGTTTATGTCGATAGAAAGATAATAGTGAGGTATTGTTTGTTTAGAATGCATAAGCCGCTGGGCAATAACCTATAATGAACCACAGTGAGCACATAGTAAGATATTTTATACACTGAACTAATAAGAAAAAAGTTATAATACAGGCAATTTCTCAGCAGTTTGTTAACAATAGGCAGATGTGCAGACATAAGATTAATCATTACATTTGAAAATTCACCAGCACATTACACAACTTTATAAATCCTCATCCGCGAATGATTGTGGAGAATGGACATAAGGGGGCTGGGAAAGAACACAGAAAGTAATGCAAACTATACGGATACAGATGTGCATATCCATGGCTTTCCACTATTACTCAATGCAGACACACTGGCTCAGGAGAGGAGAGAGGAACGGTACATTAGAGAAGGTGAATTGGGCAGAGCGGTAGAGAAGTATTGGAGTACATGGATATGGGACAATTGTCTCACCTTTCTAATATTGCTAATTGGGATATCTGTAAAAGTCCCAGTGGGTACAGCAGCCACCGCAGGGGAAGGTGCTGCAGCTGTAGGAGTAGGGGGAGCAGGAGCAGCAGCCTGTTGGTAGAAACATAAGCAACACATCATAATATAATGGACAATGTAACCTGGTGATGAGCAGAGATTAAGACTTTCATAAGAGAATCCGCTATAGAGAAAGGTTACATCATCTTTCCTTTCTGGGGTCCTAACCCTCTATGAACATCGGGTCTGTGTAAATCTGGCTGTGGGAAAGCACTGTGCATGCGCGAGGCAGACATTACTCATCGTAACGCTGATCATACATACGATAGGGTGTGACATCCCTAGGCAAGCCGGACATTGTGGGCGGAGCGAGGCATTTAAATCGCACAGGATGGGCTGGGGTTACGTGCGTGCAAGGGGAGTGCATTAACCTTTGTAGTAAGTAACTTAGGTATGCACGTGTACGTAGAACGTTCTGAAGTCTGGATCAGGCCCATTGCCCACATAAGGCAGGTGTGATAAGCATAATAGTCAGGCTGTACAGTATAAGAATATCTGCCACTGGTGGCCAGTGGACACGAAGCTCTATATCAGCAAGATGAGAATTCCAGGATACTCACAGGAACAGCCTTAGGAGGAATGAACGATTCGACATCTTTCTTTGTAATCCTGCCATCCGGCCCAGTACCTAAAACACCCAAAAAGTAGCAACAGAGTCAGAAGCTGCAGCCAGCACATCATAGACAGAGGAAGATTTACAGATGTCTCTGAATTAATAGAAAAGAGCTGCAAATATTGAATGAAACAAGTCAAACATTGAGAAAAAGTGCATCAAGGTTTACGATAAAGCAGTGATGGATAACCTTTTGAGCGCGGCGTGTCAAAATTCGGAAAAAGATCTAGCTTACCTCGGGTGGCGTGTCACTTCTAGAAATATCCATCATTTTCTGATATTATATTCATATATTATATAAGAGTTATATTTTTAAGAGCCTTTTGCACTTTTTGCCCCCTTTATTAGTTCCCAGCCTTTTTGCCCTTTTGTGCCCAACCTTTTAGTCCCCAGCCTTATTGTCCCCTTTTAGTGCCCAGCCTTATTGTCCCCTTTTAGTGCCCAGCCTTATTGTCCCCTTTTAGTGCCCAGCCTTATTGTTCCCTTTTAGTCCCCAGCCTTATTGTCCCCTTTTAGTGCCCAGCCTTTCAATAATTTAAACTTAAAATAAACTTACCTCTGCTTTCTGCTCTCCTCCGCGACGCGCTCTCTCTTCCTCCTGCTCGGACACTGTGTGACCTAGGTCACGCAACGTCACTCACTGTGTCCTAGGCTGCAGCATCTGATTGGATCATTCTGATCCAATCAGGTGCTGCAGGGGGGAGAGGCGGTACCAGCCATATCCCCTTCAGCTGATACCGCCTCCCCCCCTGCTGATAGCCACCGCTGCTGACCGCCACAATCAGAAAAATTTATGACACTCGTGTCAGAGGTGATACGCCAAGACATTTTGACTGCATGTCATAGGTTCGCCATCACCATGATAAAGTGTAAACCTGTAGAACATGCAGCCATCCAATGTGAAGACTAGGGGCTCGATTAAGTAAACTGCGGGAAAGGAAAAGGGAGATGCTGCCCACAGCAGCCAATCAGATTCTAGCTGACATTTTCTAATATGTAATAGGAAAGTGAGAGCTAGAATCTGATTGGCTGCTATAGGCAACATCTCCACTTTTCTTTCCAACAGCTTAGTAAATCTGGGCCCACGATTAATCTATCCCCAAGTATTCATTAGGCAGCACTATTAAACAAAGCGCAGTATGTGTGAAGCTAAATTTGGTTACTGGTTTAGATTTAAAAAAATACCATATACGCTTTAAACCACGATAAGAGACTGAACTACAACTAGAATCCCTTAATAAACGTCAGTCAGTTACAGAATGGCTGCAAAATTTACCAAGGTTGGTGGAAATCCTGTTAAATGCTCTTTAGAGACCGCAGTCTTAAAAAGACCCCTATTACTTCTAGTGGACACATTTGTAGAACAGACAAAGTAACCCCAACGCAATAGAGATCTATTATATCAGTCAATCATATAATTCTATATCCATCATAGGAAACCAGAGGCTCACCAGGTGTTGTGAAACTACAAGTCTCAGCATGCTACACCCGCATAGGCATAGCTGAGAGCTTGCACAGCATCATGGGATTTGTAGTTTCCAAACCCCTGAAGTGACACAGGTTGCTTATGTCTGATCTACAAGAACAAGACTCCTGTCAAACTGTCTTGCAATAAGTCAGATGTATCCATTATTGAAAGCATTAGTAGGATAGGACACGTTACTATTGGCAGATGATGGGGACACAAGTCATTCTCACCTTTCACTTGCCTCACATCAATTCCTCTGTCAGACGCCAGCTTTTTAGCCAGTGGACTGACAAATACTCTCCCCTTGGTTGCTGCAGGGGCTGCGCTGGGAGTGGGAGCAGCTACAGTCACTGATGGAGTAGGCGGTGCCGCAGCCTGGAAAAGAAACCACGTCGTTAGGAAAGAGAAAACAAACATTTGTACTGGTCCACAAACCCCATAAGCAACAGACACCGCATGTGATCAGTGGTGGATCCAGGGGGACGACTGGGGTGATCGCCACCAGCCTTACCCCTAGAATACTGCCGGCAACTGTGACCGACAATGTCAATTAAAGTCCAAGACTCCTCCCCCCTGACGCCATTTACTGTAATCACAAGAGGAGGTGACCATGACAACCAGATCCCTCCTCCAGGCTTCTGCCAGCGATTGTGACAGTCTGTCAGTGAAAGTCCAGGCGATCAGAGTGACTACTGCACCGATGCACCCCTGACGCCACGGGTCACTGTAGTCAGGAGGAGGTGACCATGACAAGCAGGTCCCGTCTCCAGGCTTCTCCCCCATGGGACCACTCTCTGCTGTGCTGCTGACTTGTAGTAGATTGGTTTTTAGATAGGAAAAAAGTCATGACTGGAGGGGGGAGGAGTCAGGACTGGAGAGGGGAGGAGTCAGGACATCACAGCAAACCGCCCCCCTAATAGAAAAGTCTGCATCCGCCCCTGCATGCGCTAAGCATTTTTTATTTATTTTAATCAATAATCTGAGCCAACTATCAACAAAAATAAAGCAAAAGTCACGCAAGACCGGATCCAGACTTGCAATTTGTATGCTTGCAGATCTGTGATTATCGGACTTCTCTGTATGGCCACAAAACCCTATACCACTAACTCCCCTCATTGAAAACAGACTTCCAGCAGCCATTCACTACTTTCACTTTCCTGACTCATGCGAGCGTAATATGTAAGCGGTCCAGAAGTCTGGATCATTACACAGTGTGCTGGCACAATAATAACTGTGCATTGTAATACCAAGTGTGACCTGCCCCCTTCCAGAATTGTCATTTGTCTTAAGTATTAAACGCGCAGCTTAGTAAATCTGGCCCTTAATGTTTGTTGTTACTCAGTTATGGCCTACCAGAGGAGCAGGCGGGGGTTTAATATCCACGGCTACAGCAGACTCCTTGAAATCCGCAAAGCTTCCAATATCGGACTCTTTCTCCACTATGATACAAAGAGGTGTCCCGAGAGGTACATCACGAGTGCCTTCAGACACCAGGATTTTTGCCAAATATCCCTCTTCTTGCACCTCAAACCCTTGGAGAAACAGAAATGATGATAAAGAGGCAGCACAATGTTCCACTGACTGAATGATGCAAGGACTGCTCAGGACCAGCAGCAGAATAAGCAGTATTACGAGACAGGTGAAAGCATTCCTCTATCATCCAGCTACGACTAAAAGCAAAATGGTTGGAGATGGGACAATAACTTCTACATGTGTAAGCGAGTTAACGTTACTAACCGTAGATCTGGTCCTCTATTAGAAAACATGGCCAGTGCTACAAAAGTCTTACTTATTGCCACATCTATTGTGTGGGCTGTGCTAATGCTTATGATATTCTAGCCTGTGACATCACTAGCAAGCTGGACCTTGTTGTTAGACAGTGTCTTACTGGCTGTTTACTACTGACAGGCTGCCCACAGGAACACCCCACAAAATGGCAGCCTCCATTATGGGCACACAGGAACAATTTTATGTAACGGCATTGGAGAAAAATGGAAAAAGGGTCCACATCCTATCCGCTTGATATCTTATTTGTTTTCATTGTAAATTAGCTGTATTGTAAGTCTATTTAAGTAATTTGCTAGATTTACATGCTGAGGGAACAGTTTAACAATATGTTTCACTAACTTTGACAGAGAAGTAACCAATTCTAATCCTCCGATTACATTATTCTGCCATTTCCCTTATTAACCTTGGGCCTGATCCAGACTTACGGTTGTTTTATATACACAAGTACATGTACATTGTATATACACAAGTGTATCCGAGCCCTTTTGGAGGCTTTAAGGGGTGTCTCCTAGCCAAGTTTGGCTCTGAATTTAAAAACATATGTATGTGACCCAACATTGGGACATTTAGAGTTAGGACCACCATATACAGAAAGGCCTTGACGGTGGCTGGTGGCTTATCCCATATTTGCGCAAATATGTGTAACAAACATTTCTGTGTTTTATTTTACAGATGGAACAGTAGAGTTTGTTACTGGTTTATGGCAGTGTTGCTGGGGCTATTTTTCCCATTGTGTCTGCAGATTACCCCCATGTTTACATTCACCTATAAATTGATTGAGCAGCTTCCGTTCTGTGTTTGTACCAGAGTTACACACTACTCAGGATAATGCTCTCCCCTGACACTGCCCTCACAGGCACATAACTTAGCTGTTCCTTGCTTATCTCCGGTTGTTCGGAATGCCTTGTCGTACGTAATTGCCTAAAGCATGCCATGTGTGTGAATTGGCTGTCGTTATTAAGTCTGGATCAGGCCCCTGGATTGTTTCAGTAACCTCACAATATAATGGCTTCTGCATATAACCTGGAGGAAGCGTGCATAAACAGTATATTATAACCCCCTATCCGTTACACGATAGTCAGATACCTATGGTTGCTTTATCCGTCTCAATCTCTGCCAGAAGATCTCCTTCACTGAGCTTCTCTCCAACCTTCTTCTCCCACTTCTGCACTGTGCCCATTGTCATTGTCGGTGAGAGTGCAGGTAACACAATCTGTGCAGCACAAAACATAACACAGGGGACAGCTATTACAGACACACTACTGAATATGGGGGGGGGGGTCTTTCCTGTACATATAATAAAAGAATACGAAATAAAATGCCTGTTTCATGGGGTTCCTAGTGAGTAATGATCTTGGCTTCATAATTAAATTAAAGAAAGTCTCACAACTTCAATCTGCCTCTCTCACAGACATCAGAGGCACTTTCCAAAAAGACCCTTATTACAAAAAAATCCAACAAGATTTTATTTCTTATCTGTGTGGAGTTCGTATGCTCTCCCTGTGTCTGCGTGGGTTTCCTCTGGGTGCTCCGGTTTCCTCCCACACACCAAAAACATGCTGGTAGATCAATTGGCTGCTGAATAAATTAGCCCTAGTGTCTGTGTTATGGAACTTAGATCTATTGATCTTAGATGTTAGATTAATCTGATAGCACTATATAAAAACCTGTTAATGAATAAGTAAATAATTATCCATATCTTCTGCTGCTGTTCAAACAGATGGCAAACAGCTTTACCAAAGCACCAAGGAACAGGACAACAGATGGCAAACAGCTTTACCAAAGCACCAAGGAACAGGACTGCCAACCGCCCACAAACACAATGACTTTCCCATTCTGTTCCAATTCCATTGGAGTACAGTTAATAATGGCCACATTTACTAACATCAGAATGCTTTGCTGTTATTATGGAAGCACACTACCTGCATTTGGGGGGAACCACGAGCAATAGGTGACATTTTGACCAAATAGTCTCACTGAACCCTTAAAATGATTTTATTGGACTGTTCTTTCTATATAGTCTTGTAGTGGGAGGCTCTTAAGAAGAGTGTATAAAAGGTAATTTGACATTTTGTACTCCTGTAAATAGTCACTTTGTTACACATTACAAGAACTATCGTACCCTCTGCAATCTGCTCTTACAGATGATAGAAGTTACCCCAGGGTTGCATGACATGCTTATGCTTTTATATGATCAAACACTTCTGATATCTGTAGAAGATGCTTCACGTCAAAACACATGCTCTTGTACAAGATCTGCTGCCTGCTAACAGTAAAAACAGAGAGAGGGCCCAGCTTACCTTCAGGTGAGTGGGATAGGAACTGCCTGGGGCTTGAACTGCAGCCGGAGGGGGTTGTGTGGCCGGAGCTGCAGGGGGAGCTACAGGAACAGAGGGGACCGGAGCGGCAGAGTCCAAGGTGTAGTTTTTAAAGGCGTCAATGAGTTCTGGCCTGTTCAATAAGAAACAAAGCAGATTATTCACGAATAACACAGCTGGGAATTCTATCATTTTACAGTTTGCATTGTGTGGTGGTGTGATGACAGTATTTGGGCAACAAAAACATAGATGGGTTATAAACTGGTAGAAATACACCCATTCTGACAAGAATATTTGTTGTTGCATACGATCTGTGCATTTTATATTGAAAAATAATCCCTGCTACTATGCTCATTCCTGGCTGTGGACAATATCGAATTGGTTATTTAGAGTTAAGCAGATATTGTTAGTTAATATTAAATTAACCATTGTGATTATATTAATGGGCAGTGTAATCCTATATCTGCTTTATGATCATTTTCAGTGCCTCTAATATCTCACAAAACCTGTTATTTCCCCCCAGGTTCAAAGCTTCCAAAACTCAAGAGGTGGAAAACTGGGGGTTAAATATGACCAGTAAGAAGGAAGCGGCCGGACTGCTAAATTCATCTTTTCATATTTTAAATGGCACAAATTACCAAACTCAGCAGACTGGAAAAGCCCAGGAACCTTGAGCCTCACAGCAGTGATTAGTGGAATCTGGCACATCGGAATGAACAACAAGCATTCTAAAGAAAATTCATCAGCTTTTTTTTTCCAAGACTGTGACAACTAATTAATCAGGAGTAATTGCGCTATAACCACATCCTCTACAGGAAAGCGTTTCATTTTAATGAGTATGATAGACAGAGATTAATAAAAAAAAAATTCTCTATCCCCATTCACTAACTACCAATGTAATAACTGCTGCAAAAGTAAACGGTGTCCATTATAGATAAATCCAGCACCAACCATTGTACATTACCGAGATTACAAGTAATCTCCAATCCAGTAGACCCAAACAAACATTTGCAACCTCATCCCTATATAAGGCTACTACAATCATTGAAGTGGCTGGTATGCATTAGTTATCCATTTGCAGATAAATAGGAATATAGCTAATTGGTCTGTTACTCACTTGTCCACAGTAATGCAGATAATGGCACCAATGGGGACATCTTTTGTCCCTTCTTGCACTAGTATTTTTGCCAGGTAGCATTCCTCCAAACTCTCAAATCCTACTGTGGCCTTGTCCGTTTCAACCTGTATTAGAGGCCAGAGTGTAAGAAGTTACTAGAATTAGATGGCAGATAGTAGCATATCAACAAAAAATAAACCCTCAAAGTGGAAAGATACATTTATACCTTGATATATATAGATAGATATATAGATACATAGCAAAGCATGTGCACTAGAGAGTTTAACCTTACCAAAATAACATGGTTTCATCAAATAAGTGTGGCATGTTATGTGTTTTAACCTTCAGTGTTGGAAACCAATGATTAAGCTCACAAATTGAAATGCAAATAAGCGTCAGTCTAGCTAATCTTCTAGGTAACAATCATGTGATAAGCAGTCTACAGACTGTACAGTGGGCAGCAGGTGATGAGTGACAGTCAGTGATTGTGTAATCTGAATAATTCTGTATACAAATAATGTGAGCTATGGTGTCAACTCTAAATATACAATAGCAAGTTCCAAAAACTTTATCTGGATTTACTCTATGGAGGATATTTAATTATGTACATAGCTTGAAACTATTGCACTGATTCACGTGTATTGTAGTAGCTGCCAAACACAAAAAACTTAAGGTATTTCTATAGCACATCTTAAGTTATGGGCTACCATATAATTTCATCCAACCATTTCTGCTGCCAGATCCCCGCTGAAGGGAAAATCACCTCACAAGTAGTTGCCTATGAAAGCAGGACCCTGCCTTAAGATTTCAGTGCTGACTGCACGTGTAAAACGTGGACAGCTTGGAAATCGAGTTAGGGTTTGAGAGCCCAAGTAGGCCCTTCCTGTATAATTTAAAAAAAGATCCCCCTCCTACCTTGCATACCCAACATATGTTTCCCACCCTGTCCAGCTGTCAGAAATACTTTCAGCAAGGCAGTCTGGATCCTAGTAATCCAGATCCAAGTTTGCTATGTGTGCATGCCTGGTCGCAAGATAGCGGATCCACTTTATTATTACGTTATCTACATGTAAAGCGTTATGAAAAAAAAAAATCTGAAATGATCTTATTGACTTTAAAAGGTAAATCGTTACCAAAGTACACATGCTAAAGGAAGCCATTTTCATGGACCTATCTTTATATCAATTAAACATCAATAACTAGGAATTATTGACAATGATAGAAAACAAACCGCAATCATATGCTTCACTGTCATCAAGACCAATGCATGTGTTCTTCTACTGTGTATAAGTCACATACAATGAAGGGAATTATTGTAAAGCAAGCATCTTGATTTACATACCTCGGCAATGAGGTCCCCTTCGCTGATTTTGTCTCCTTCCTTCTTCTCCCATCGAGCAATGGTTCCCATCTGCATTGTGGGTGACAGCGCAGGCAAAGGTACCTAGAAAAGCAAGGGCATTTACCAGTAAGGCACAGAAAACTGCTTATTAGAAATGTAATGGCTCAACTTGACAGAACAGTGTCTTTTATTTAACCTTGTTATGCAAGTCAATAACAAAAACCATAAACTGGGCTCTAAGTTTGTTTGGTACTCTTTAGGGGTTCACTTACGGCACGATAGAACATCTCCGATTTAAAAATTAAAGCACTTTCATATTTAATTATTTCTCCTTTAGTATTATTTATTATTATTTAGTATTATTTATATTTAATTTCTTTCTTTTTGTCAATATTGCATTACTTTGCATACCGGAAGCCAAAATATAGAAAACGAAAAACCCCACAGAGAACAGTACTGGACTGTAGACATCCATACATGTAGTGGATATAGGTTGCAAAGCAGATATAATAGAAATAAAGAAAAATGTGCTAAAACCCCAATGGTAAGTTTGAAAAGTTAAAAACAAATAACGAAAGATGTATCCTGTTTACAGGGTGCTGTTAGATCCTAGTGTGCACCAAAACAATCACACTAAATATTTGCTTAAATAATTTGAACTGTTCCCGGGTACAAAATTAAAGCTGGGGTTACAATAGGTGGAATCAAATACTTGGAAGGGGGGTGTAAAACGGATTTAGACTTACCAGAACATAACAAAGGTGACTTAAGTAAAATTAGAATAAAGTTTCTACATATGAGCCTGCAATAATACCAGATTAAATACTCGAATCATAACTTCACTATTACTTTCATTCTGCAAAGAAGGCAGGGGATCCCTGTGTATAGGGATATGTACTGTATGGTGCACATAGCTCTATCAATACATGACAGCTATTCTTAAAATCAGATGTAATGTCGTTTCATTACTGTCACCTTGAAGCTCCTGTCATTCTGCTTCTTCACATACATTGCTCCTGTCCTTCCACTGACAGCCAGGGGCCCTGACCCCTACCACTAGCACTCCTACTGGCCCCATATACCCCTAACAGCAATGTGTTACTTATACAGGTTTAGTTGTGAGCTGAGTGGCACTACAAGTCTCAGCAGACCCTGGTAAGGCACACTGGGGCTGTATTGTGGGTGTAATGCCAGGCATAGGCATATGACCCCTGTCACTGCCTCCTCACCTTCTGATGGGGCGGCAAGCTGTACCACCTCCGCCCGGTCTCCGCTCCATGTCTCTCCAGTAGCCGGGTAACGGGCGTGCAGGCTGGAGCACCGACTGAGGCTCTGAGCCGGTTGCCCGCTCCCATGTGGTATCCGCGGAGCCGCCCCGCAGGGTTCCCGTGTCCCCGGGCAGGCAGCACAGAGCGGACCGGGCCGCGGAGCCTCAGGCACAGGCGGAGCATGTCTGCGGAGGAAACACTGAGGGCCTCGGTCCTCTCCTTCTTCAATGACCTCCCCGGTGATACAGGAACACTTACGGCAGATGCTGTGACCGCCTCCTGCCACTAGAGGCCGCTCTTGTGCTAAGGCAACCCACACTGCGCCATCTTGGTACACCCCGAACTCAACAGACACAACTACTTACATTGCCAAACCACTGACAAATAAAGCACCACTGACTATAGGCCACTGATTACTTATTCAGTCTATGGCAAATGTCCGTTTATTATGAACAGAATGCTAGAAAATATCAGCCGGAGTTGGGAGGAGAAAGATGGCGGCAAATGTAAGCGCGGGCACTGGGTGGACCAAGATGGCGTCCTTTTTGTCACTGACAGACGCCATGAGGTAAAAGTGTCGTAAAATCCAATGGTCGTAAAAATGGGAGGGTGAGAGGTGTGACAGTGAGTGACAGTAGCTCCTGGCAACAGTTTGTCGTGACAAGAGGAAAATGTCACGTGATTGCTTTGTATTGAGCACGTGAAGCTTATTCTTGAATAAATAAGTGAGGTCTTTCTGGGGATTAGCATAAATATTGTTATTATCCATGAATATTGTTACTGACAACTGAAATGCACTATAACACTCCTTTCTTATTGATTTAATTATTTATCTCAGTAGTATTTCAGATCTGGGAAACAAAATATAGGTAGTCAGTCAGTGCTTACTTAAAGTTGTAAGTTATTGCAGCTCTTTATATGCCCCCAGACTGTCTTCTGCCCCATGGTGGTGCCAGAAGGAAAAATAGTTCTGCATCAGCTAGTCCTCTGGGGTATAGTATACATGCATTTCACAAAAGCGTGCACAATATAATAAGTATAATGATCATTTAGGGATTGCCTTGATGGTGTTATATATTTTTTTTATAATCATGAGTAGATTGATAGATATTTTGATGTCACTTGTAGGTTTTTATGAAAATCCACATTGGAAGGCCTTATTTATATATTCTACATTTATGTGGAATAAATCTTGGTATTTAAATAGCTTTGTTCACTTCTTGGCGATTTAACAGTATTATCTTAATGCCTTGCCTTAGATACACACAGATGAAAACATACAATTGACATTTTAATGGACTGTACAAACTGCTCAATTGCTGCTCTTTTGCAAAAATCTTTGAAAAAAATTAGACCTTGCTTGCGTTAATGATGAATAATTTTAGGTGTCAATAATAATAAAAGGAGTGAGGTTGGAATTTGAGATGGGCTATACTCCATAATTGCCAATTTTTTAATATACAATTCAGGGAGATTGGAATTTGAGTCTATCTTTGTGTTTATCAGTGGGTGTATCTTGCTATTAAATGCTAGATAGCGCTATTAGAGCGTATATTTTTTAACACAAAAAGAATAATCAGTTTTATTTAGAAATATATCTTCCTTTTTCCCCATTATAAAACTTTTCATTTGTTCTTAATTGTGCTCAGTTAATAGCCCATAATATGGCTTTGTATCCTATATCACAAGGAAACAACATCCACAAAATATAGATTCAGATACAGGTAAAGGTTTAAGGTACAAACACTTCAGGGTGGATACAAGTACAACAAATACAAACCTTTAAAGAGATGTATTTTATTGCCAGTCTCTAAGCAAACAAATGTAAAGAGTAATATCAGGCACACAGCAGATGCAGGTATAAAGGTTTCAAGTTCACAAGAACAGACAAGGCTGGAGTCCAGACAATCAGGAAACTGGGCACACACAGGGTAAAATCAACAAAAACAATGACCCGCACTCTGCTTAGTGAGAGGCAGTGATAAATACTAACTGAGAAGGTGCTGGTAATCAAACAAATGACATTGGGCCTGATTCACTATTAGGGACAGAAAGAGACTTGAGCAAGTCTGTTGCGTAAGTCCCCTTGACATGTAACATCGACACATGTGCGTGCCAGATGTTACCTGTCTTAAGTCCATACTTCCTTAGAAGGGGCTGGCTCTTTAAATCTCCATTTGTCCTCAAATTTAAATTGTGTGTTTTATAGTGTCATGATCATAGTACTTTTCACTGCACCTTATGTCTTTTGTTTACCTTTGTTGATCACATGACCTTCTTTCAGTTCTCAGAACTTTCTGGTGTTTACTCTTTGGTGCAGGCATTAGTGTACAGGTGTGGTTCATTCTCTTGTTGGAGCTCACTCATCAGCTGCTCTTTTGAAACCTGCCTCTGTCATTCCCTCACTGTCAGAGCAACAGGAAATCTTGCCTGCTGATTTAGTATCCATGAGTCCTCCCATGTGTTTTGGTTCTAGGTCCTGACTCCAGTCCTCGGTTCCAGTTTGTGCCTCTGGTGTTTATATCTCCAGCATTCTGCTGTTCTCCATTATTTCTTTCCTTAGTAGTCACTTCTACGCTACCTCCTGCAACCCTCAGTTCCTTCCTACCATCTTGGCATCTGTGCGCTTGTCCATGGGGTTGCGACCTGCCACTAGCCTGCAGCCAAGACAATCCCCACCATCATGAGCTCTGGTGAACACCAGGCTTATGGTTGGACTCCGTCTGCTCTTGTGTGGTCTGTTTACGGACCAGCGCTGAGTCTGGTGCATGACATATAGGGAATATAATTTGTACTAAATAGTTTTGTGTGTTTTTGTGTACTTTAGTTTATGGAGACAGATGATTGCAACTATTAATTGTCCAATATATGATGCTGTCTGTCACGTTCCTTAGTATGTTATGTGTTTCCTTAGTACTTTTGTTGATACTGGAAGTTTACAAGATTTTTATTTATTATTAGATAAAATATTTTTTATATTTTTTAATCATTGGGAAGTAAGTGTTTTTCTTGACCTATTAAGAGTTTTCAAGATTTTCTGAAGTATCTTTCCCCGGAAGATCATTTAGAATGACATTTCTTTTTAAGTATTGTGATAAGCTCAACAGCTTTGATATGTTCTGTTACATGAACCAACACTTGCTTTGTTCTTCTATTTGCTGCTTGCTTCATCCCCATCACTCCCGTATAGGTAAGTTATACTTATTTTGTTTCCTCTTTAGGACACCTCTGCTGCCTGTCTTGCAGGAGCTTTGCCATCTCTAAAATATATTTTATTTTATTGTAGAATAAATGTTTTCAACTTTTTAGTTATTTATTTTTTGTTTCAGTTAACCACTAAGGAATCAGGTCAAGTACCACTTTGCAAAAAAAGTAACAATTACCATGGAAACAAGTCATTTTAAGCAAATATTTGATGCATTTCCTCTACAGATTTTGCCCCATTTAACGACTCCCCTGTAAGTATTATATTTCACTTTCCAACTCCCTCGTTCTCCCTGCCATTATTGTCTTCAGCTCCCCCAATATTACTTTCTTCCATCTGTTCTTCTGTTCTTTCCAGTCCTTTGTTTCTTCTTCAGCTCCCACACTTTCTCTTTCCAGTCTCCTTGTTCCCTCCTGCATCCCCACCCTTATCCTCTTTGAACTTCAATTGTTCTTTCCCACCGCATCAATTCTGGTCAATTGTCACATTTTACAAACAATTCCTTCCCCTACATTAGTTTTGCAAGGTGGAAATGTAATACTGTTGTTGGCATTACTATCCTGCTCAAGAAATTTTCTGGATAA
>WWET01000270.1:441727-458847 GCA_011038615.1 Limnodynastes dumerilii | reverse complement strand
AAAAAATAAGAAAATGAACCTAGTTTGTGGTAAACTTTATATTCACAGTAACGATCTGCTATTCACGGACTGTAAACACAAGAAATAACATCCTGTGATCTGCGATCTAGTGTCTGGGTAACGGTGGCGAAATATTTCAGCATTGCTGCTGTACATCTGCGTAATAGACCCTTATTAAGATCGCTTACTGAGAATGGAGCATTCGGTTGTAGAGCGTTGATCAAGAACTTTGTGATATGTACAAACATGAATGAATAATTCATCAGTTGTTATTGAAGACGCCATCTGGTGAGCGAACATTTATAGCTGCCTATATATTCCAACCATTCACATCTGAAGGGCAGTTAGTCAGGAGATTGGGAACCAGGGACCTGTAAAAGTCAGGCACACTGTGTGCTTTTAATGACTTTTAATGCCATAGGATAAATTAGAGTCAGGAAAAAACTGGTTTAATGGGACTGGATCCAAACTAAGGCAAAATGGCTGTTTTCCGCTTGCAGTAAGCAGAACATGCACGCTAATTGCAAAGTCGCACGCTCATTTACCACACTTCTGGTTCAGACCTGGATCCAGACTTTAGTACTGGAAACGCTTATGCGATTAATCCAATGGCAAGGCGGGATGAGGCACTCACATATGCTAGTGGGAGGGGAGATACATTCAAATTGTCCAATAAGGACGTGTTAAGCCCCTTACGTATTATCCAGACTTCCAAACCATCATTATTTTAGATAAGGAGGACTTGAAAATTTTAAGGTAGGGACCACCCAGGTTATTGCCGGGAAGGAGACCTGAAAGCGGTATTACATGGAGTAAGGCTTATACATGATCAATTCTCATTCATAAAGGTTTTAATAAGCAAGGATAGAATAAAACAGTGCTCCTCAACCAGTGTGCCGTGGCACACCAGTGTGCCACAAGATGTTGCCAAGTGTGCCGTGGCGAAATGCCTCCAACAGGAGAAAAAGCACTGGACCTTGCCTTAAGGAAAAAATTTCACCATTTGTTCCACACAAGGCTGCAGAAACATGATGGGGATACTGGGGAGGCTGCAGAAACATGATGGGGATACTGGGGAGGCTGCAGACACATGAGGGGGATACTGGGGGGGCTGCAGACACATGATGGCGATACTGAGGAGGCTGCAGACACATGATGGGGATACTGGGGGGGCTGCAGACACATGATGGGGTCTATTAGGGGAGGCTGCAGACACATGATGGGGATACTGGGGAGGCTTTTTTTTGCATATTTTGCTTTTGGTGTGCAGCAGAATTCCGGGGAGGGCTTAGGTGTGCCGAGGGCGAAAAAAGGTTGAGGAGCACTGGAATAATATATTGTCTCTTCTATCTACAATGGGCCACTTTGTAGTACAGATCGCACCAGCTTATATACATTTTGTTTAAAGGCTGTTGATGAAGGAAGTAGAGCTCTTCATCTCATAAGAGATCCGATATTGCTATTAACTAATATGTTACTGTGTGCAAATAACTATAGGCAATGCGTGTACTGTGAGCATCGTCCACGTGACTTAGGCCAGTACCTTTTGATAGGTGGCTTCGGAGAGTTTGCGGAGGGCTTCATCCAGCTTCCCTTGCATTTGCTGTATGAGCCAGTCCTTTTGTGAGATTTCTTTCTGCGGAACAGCAGAAGACTCAGCTCAGTCACACACACACACACACACAGTATATATATACATATTTCCAGCATCTTTAGGTTAGAATATACGTCCCTTAAAAAATAAGTAATGTTAGACTAAGTGTATTTGTGATGAGCAGTTATTTCACTTTAGCTCAAAACGCCCATTTGTACTTACTGTGCATGCGCAGGGCGGATGTAACGCTCCGAAATTCTGAGCATATGAGCCTTGATTGTAACAACTTCGTAAATACGGTCGAGGGGGCGTGCCTGCCATACAAAACCCGTAAATACGCACCAAGGGCGGGGTCAGGCATTTAAATCGTACAGTATGGGCGTGCTAAGCGTCATAACTACGCATCGAGCTTACGGACGCCCACTGTTACGATCAGAAAAGTCAGGGTAGGATTGGCTGGGCATAAGATGGCAAAACTAAGTACGACCAAGGGGAGTGTCTATGGGAGTGCATCGTAGATACGCTGGCGGAAATACGCTACACACATGAGCGTTTCATGAGCGTAGGAGGTCTGGATCAGGAACAACATGAATATTTAATATTCCAATACACTCACTTTATATTCTCCAAGTAACTGACTTCTTTCTTCCATTTTCCGCTGTAAATCCACCTTTAAAGGAAACGATCTGTGTTATAAATATCAGTTTTTCAGCCTGCCCTCCACAACTAAAAGAAACACATTTCATGCCCATTTTCTGGGGCTGCTGTCACTAAAGAGGGAGGAGCCTAATGGTTGGGGCTTATAAACAACAACTACATTTCACCAAGTCTAGAGTTTGAAAATAAAAGGAAAATAGGTGGAAATTTCCACCAGGCCAAAACTATACTGAATTTTAGAGGAGTTAAATAAATTTTAGGAGAATACTTTTACTTATTGTAATAAGATCCTGACCAGATTTACTTGTAAACTGTTATTTAGACTTTGGCTAAGAATCATAATCTTTCAGCTCTAATATCATTTGCAACAGATAAATGTTCAATAAAAATGTCGACAGACTCCTTGGGCCCTATTCACTAAGCTGCGTGTTTGAAAAAGTGGCCTATAGCAATCAATCAGATTCTAGCTCTCACTTTCATTTTACATACTAGAGAATGTCAGCTAAAATCTGATTGGTTGCTATGGGCAACATCTCCATTTTTCCAAACCCGCAGCTTAGTAAATCTGGCTCCTTATGTCTCATAATTCTCCAGTCACATTTCAGTAGTTAGCAACTGGTTTTGGGTAGAAATATCTCTGGAAAGCAAATGTGGGAAACAGGGGGTTGAATTATTGGTTATTGAGTGCCAGAGTTCTCCTTTCATTTTTTATACAATCAGATAATTAATAGTAGATTTCGCCATTCACTGCCTGAAGTGATCTATCAGACCTTCATAACTTACATTCTGGTTGTGCAGCTCGTCTTTATCCATGCTGGATCTCAATAACTCTTGCTTTAATTGAAGTACAGAACTTTCATGATGAGCCATCCTTTGCTGCAAAGCATCCTGGGAAACAGGCACAACAACTTATATTGAAAAATTATCAAACATAAAGTTTAAATAAAGTATAATGTAGTTTTATAATTGCCATATTAATGCTATTAAATATCAAGATAAATAAATGTAATCTTTTATTTTGTAAATATAAATGAATAGAGAGTGTTGGCTATGTTACATAAATTCAAGAAGTGTTGTAATCATATCTTTATCTTATCTTAACTTACCCTATTGAATGGCCTTTCTTTATCACAATAAAACTACTGCTATGAATGAATTAACAAAGCCTAGTGGTCCTTACAGAAGTAATGCTTTGTGACTCAACCACACTTGTTAGTTATACTAAATCAACCTCACTAGAGATGGAGATTTAAGAACTTAAATATTTGTAACTTATATACTACAGTGATGTTGTATGAGACCTGGTGGTTCCTGGATTGGACTATGTGATGCCCCTGGCTACCAATATAACACTCTGATAGCCAATAACATTGCACAGTTGACACACACACTGCCGATAACCGGAGCTATCACCCCACCACCTGCATGGAGCCTAATAGCATCAGCTCAGCCACGGACAGAATGTAGGCATTCTCAAGAATCAGTCCTTGTCATGCCCTCTTTCACATCTGTGCCCTGACAATATCCCGGGTCTTACAACCTAGGATATTGCTGAGGCGGCAGATCATCCCAGGATCACAGACCCTTATATGATCCCTTCCACAATACAAGGTGCAGGAAATGAGAACTGACCACACAGAATAAGCTGAGCTATTTAATAAGTACTTAAATACAGAATGATAACTTCTATTCACAGGACAAGCACATCACTGTGTATTTTCAGCAAGCTGCTTATCTTGTCATAAATATACGCTCCTAAGTGCCGTGGAAATCGTATCTCTGAATCAGCCCCTTATATACTACAGTGATGTTGTATGAGACCTGGTGGTTCCTGGATTGGACTATGTGATACCCCTGGCTACCATTATAACACTCTGATAGCCAAGGACACTGCACAGTTGACACACACACTGCCGATAACCAGTGCTATCTTCCCACCACCTGCATGGAGCCTAACAACGTCAGCTCAGCCACGGACAGAATGAAGGCATTCTCAAGAATCAATCCTTGTCATGCCCTCTTTTATACCTCTTTTACATCTGTGCCCTGACAACATCCCGGGTCTTACAACCTAGGACATTGCTGAGGCGGCAGATCATCCCAGGATCACAGACCCTGATATGATCCCTTCCACACTGCAAGGTGCAGGAAATGAGAACTGACCACACAGAATAAGCTGAGCTATTTAATAAGGACTTGAATACAGAATGATAACTTCTATTCACAGGACAAGCACATCACTGTGTATTTTCAGCAAGCTGCTTATCTTGTCAGCCGATAAAGTACCTTTGTAAATACCATTAATGCATTAGCCCGCACACAATACTTGTGAGATTAGTGCAACATTATAAAACCTAACAAGCTTTTCAGGATAACTGAGCTGTAGAGAAAACCCTGCAAGCCTGGATCTGCCAGGTATATCCTTCCGTCAGCTAAACCCTACACAGTCTCCTCACCTTGATGGCCTGGAGGTTGCGATTTTCCTGCTTACAGTTCTGAAGTTCCTTCTGCAACAACAACCAAATTCGAAGAGTTAACCTATTCAATTCGAGTCATGCCAGAGCGTAAGCTTTACACTGCATATCGCTATCAGGGGGAAGGGTTACAAAGTGCCTGCCTAGCGGGGCATGGACTGCTTTAAAATCTGAATAAGTATCTAAGAAGCTCGAAAGAAGTTAATGTATGTGGGCCCCAAATTACCCGTTGCTGTCCTGCTCACTATATTTACTGCAAAGTAATATAGTTAACACGTTAAACATGTTAACAATAAGTTTAAATAACAAACCTTGAATAATGACTTAGCTGTATAAAATAATAAAAATAACATTGCGTAACCTATAAGTATATAAAGAGAAAACTGGTAACAAATTAGACGTATACCAAGTAGATTTAAATGTGATAAACATTCTATTATAAACACAACTGCCCAGCTTTTTCAGTAAGTAATATCTTACCTTCAAGGACTGATTTTCGCTCATGCTTTGGTCAAGGCGACCTTTGATGATGACCTGAATGTAAAAAATAAAGCCAGTGAAGCCCAGCACGGAGGAAGCCAGTGTGCAACACAGCTAACATAGTAAGGAAACGTATGCCCTCACCAGTTGTTCCTCTGGGCACGCCCCGTCTCCACGCAGGGAGAATAAGCTCTCTTGTTCATCCTCGGGAAGGGATCCATTTAACAGTAAAGCCTGAATGGGAAACACAATACTGTGACCAATGAAAAGAATGACGTTTCCGATTCTGATACTGGAGACATTACAAATGCAGAGCAAAGACTCCATTAAGACTAATAAAAAAACAAAGCAGTCATGTAAGCATTAACAGTGATCAAGCAAAAGAACTTAGAAAAACTGTACAGTTACATTCTCAATTAGGTTACTATATTAAATACAATAAAAAAAAACCTTTTCACAGATTCCTCTGACGTGTACACACTCGCTTTGCTGCCATTGTAAATATTTTACAACAGTTTGCAGCACTACGGTTCTAGATGTACATGTGCAAGGTATTGATTGGGATGGTAGGATAGAAACTAGAACAAGTACTGTGCTTATTAATGCCCCTTACACCTTTTCTGGTGAAGCTGTAATGTTATGTAACCTTGGATCCACATAGTTAATCTAACTTACTTCTACCGTGCTCTTTGGGTAAATCCTTTTATTGTACTTTGGGGTGATTGATACGTGGAATAGCCTCCCATCTGAGATGGTAGAGGTTAACACATTAGAATAGTTTCAACATGCTTGGGATAGATTTAAGGAGATCCTAGATCTCAAACTAAATTAAGGGTAAAATAGGGTCTAGGGTTAGTATGTTTTTTATTAAACAATTGGGCAGAATGGATGGGTCATGTGGCTGTTATCTGCCTCCACTTTCTGTGTTTCTAGTTATGTAAACCAGTCCTTATAGTGTGTATATACATGTTTACATGGACCTTTCATTAGGAACTGCCACATTACTGCATATCTTTATGATCCGTCCATGGTTGTATAAGGATATATAAGCAGCATCTATGTTACTAGTGAAACACGTTTGTGAAGCAAGGTTTGGTAAACCTGTATTAAAGCCCCTGTTTATTGTTGCACATAGCACACCCTCTGTTTTGGTACATATAGGTAAGAGTATGACCCTTCAGTGTCTGCATATGTGCCATTGCTCATCAATCATCATCGAGCAATCTCGATTCAGGTTAGTTCTTAAATCTGCTCCACTGCAGTTTGCTTCAGAACTATGGAAAAATGCATTTGCTATTTGGGTATGGTCACGTCAGTGTCATAAGTTTAAGGGTATGCAGTCCTGTAAGTCATATTAAACCTTTATTCTGGGATTGTTTGCTTGTATTAAAAAACATTTTTGTGTATGGTTTTCCCCATATAAAATAAATAAGAGATTATATTTATATATATATTGCAACAAAAGATGAATTTAAGCAAGGAAGAAATCTTTACTCACTAGTAATTCATCATAATCACCACAATCAATAACTAATCCAAAAAATAGTGCATGACATTAAGCAATGCATTTCGAAAGTTCATAAATACACCTTAGACAAGATGCAAAGATCATCCAATAGGACAATCTTGCCACTAATTCCCTTTATTTATAGATGGATAAAAATGAAAAAAATGTAATAAAAGGAAAAGAAAACTTCAAGATACACACTTGCAAACCAGATATCATTTTCTTGGCTTCCTCCATCTCTTTTTCCAAATGGTCCTGCTGCTCCAGGAGATGATCCTCCCAGGAAGTGTCTGGGAATATGGCGGGATGGGTGGTCTGGCAGTCAGGTGGCGGCACAGCGGCGTCATCTGTGACGAAACGCAAAAACACAAAGCAATAACCAATTACTATCCTTCGTTTGCATTACAATGACCATCACCTCATTCAGTGGCCATATTATGAAGATCCTCATTGGAAAACAATATGAATTTTGGGAGCTCATTGAGGATGGTAATATTAACCATGTTAGTCATTGTGATTAAGCACTGTATTCACTGATCCGTTAGGTAAAGGTACACAATTATACGCACGCACATAGCAAGTCAACGCCCATGACACTCACACGGCTTATGCCACCATAGGGCTCCCTTATCTCTACATGTGTACTTACGGGCGTATGTTTAGTTACGTATGTGCTTACCTTACTAACCACGCCCTCAAATGCCCATTTAAATGCCTCCCCCCGCCCACTCTCACGTAACTTTGAACGTACAGAATACAATCACGCCCCTCCATATGTATGTCCCTAAGAGCGATTCACAAAAAAAAAGTAACCACGCATGCGCAGTTGCTCCTATCCTAAAAATACGCACGCAACTCCACGTAAAAATGGATCTGCGAATACGGCCCTGAATTATTTTATGGATATTAAATGGCACAAAAGTGAAAACCTCCAACCTTGGCTGGTGAGGGCATTTCATTGAGCTTGAGACGCAGCCATTGAACTCCAATCCCTTTAAACTGTAGGTATTGTCCTGTAGAAAGAGAATCCGGAACTTACCTTTCTCCTCACATTGCACAATGGTAATCTCAGCCTTCTCTTCACACTGCGTTCCATTGAACTCTGATTTGGAGCTGTGGACAGGGCTTGGTGAAGTTAGGCTGTAAAAAAAAAAAAAAAAGGATAGCAGTAATTATAAGGATATAGGCATCTGAGATATCTGTTGAACGCATTACTTATTGGCTACAGGAGCAAAGTTTAATAAGTAAGAAAATATATATATATATTGACATGATAATTTGTGGGTATCTAAAGTTGGAACATGTGACCATCATCTAAACCATCTCTAACCTTCAAGCCTGTCTGGGACGCTGGCCTCTCTTGAATGGTGATTTTGGTGTAACACACTGCATCCTCTCTGTTATATGCTTGTTTTATCATACTTCTGGTACGAGTTAGTCTTGAATTTTATCATGCAAGACAAATAAATTTTAATGCACTATTTGGTGCTCCCCTGTCTTTTTATCTACTTGCAGCAATCTCTTTTGGTATTGAGGAGCCATTTAAAGGGGAAGCAGCGGCCTGTATGTGTCGGGACCTAGTGCTGATTGGAACTGCTCGTATGTTCTAAAGACTTTGGACTCAATCCCTGGATTAGGACTAAATTTCTCTGACTTTTATTTTAATGATATGTTGGATGCTGGTTAATTGCAAGAGTGCTGGGGTGACTGTGTTTTTTATTCATTAATATGCGACCCTTATATATTTATGTTAATGTTAATGCAGATTCTTTTTTTTTTCTCATTGAATGGGGAAAAAATAACAAATAAAGTTTTATATTATACACAGAACAACAGAAATGATTATACATTATTATTAAATTATTGGCCTGTATTGAATTATGGTGAAATGCAGCTGTCAAACCAGCTCCAGTTCATCTATAATAAGCAGACAGTAAAATCGCATTAGTCTCCATGGGGTAGTGGGCTTAGGGGTATTTAATCCCTCCTATACAGGGCACAGGGCCTGATCATCTGATGGTCTGAAGCACACTCTTGACCTGTGCTGATCATTTTACCTCCTGTGAAGACAGATGAATAAAACTCTGACCTCATACAGTATATGAAGCAATGCAAGATAGCTAGAAAGCCTGTAATAAATTATTATAGGATTTTGTGGGGTTTTTTTTTTTGCAGAAACGGTTTAACAAAACTAAGACATAATAAAATGTTATTACCAAGAAAAATATGGGTTTAATGGTTTTGCTTTGTTGTATATATGAATCACAAGGGTGCTTACAATGTAATACAATGAATGGGATGATAAACAAGGATATTGGGGAGGTGGTTTGAGGAATTATAGAGAGATGGTGGGGTAAAATCACAGTTTAAGGTGGTTGGTCAGTGGCAGACGGGGGAGGGGAAATTATTGCGGATATCCCTATTTACACAATACAAATATCGGAGATTTGAGGGGTAAGGCAGAGCTGCATTGATTCCTAACACAAGCACAAGGTATTGGTAATACCCATATTGACAATGCTGGTGGGCACCAACAGGTAGAAGGGTTGCCATGCACCTTGCAACAACAACTGTTAACAGTATATAATATTTTCAGGTAATAAATACAAATAGCAAGTTAATAACAGGAAACAAATAAAACTCTGATTTAATATACACATAAATATTGTCATAAAACAACAAATTATCATGTCAATAAAAAAACAACAACACATGAATAAAAACAAAACCTTTAGCTAGTAAAACCAGGACATAAACTTATACACCTTTCACACCGAGCTATGGTCTTGGGAATAACCCTGGTTGGGTGTCGGGGTAAAAGGGTCAACCCGGGTCTGTTGCACTGGTTCTGCGACCCTGGTCGATACCTGGGTTATTCCCGAGATGGCCTAACCCATGCTGCAGTGTGAAGGGGAGAACCGGGTTATTCCAGGTTCCATTAAAAATATGTAAATTGGGGGCAGGGGATCTCTGTCTGCCTCTACAGACACGGGTCCAGCGTGAAAGGCTACAGTCCGGGATTTACCTGGGTTGGAGCCGCGTTCATTATCTTGGGGGAGATCCAGGGTTTTTTTGTGTGTAAGGGATATTAAGATAAACAGACATTTGTTGTTATGTCACTAAAATGGAAGGCTGACCACACATCCACATTTAAAAGAATGGATAAAACTCGTAAATGAGACATTGACTCATGAAAAGTTTGTTTAGTCATCCAGGAAGATTCATCACAAATACCACAGGTCTTCATGGATGGACTCCATGAAGATTAAACTGCTATCACTCCCTATGTTCCTCAACCCAGTGCGCTAATTGCTCCTGTTTCTTACACTGATTTGACAAATGATTAATAATTACTGAAGAAGCTGTAATGTTTAATACCTGTAAACACTGATATTGTGTGTGGAATCTGTTCTTTATGGGCAGTTCCCACTATTGTAGGTTTGTTATTATTTTTTTTATTGTTTATAAAATGCAAAATCTAAATAATTATTGCTGGATAAATAGAAGATAATAGGAAATCTGATAATAGCAAACATATATTTATTACATTGAAAAACAGCAAAATAAAATATTTTTACGATTTGTTTATCGTTTATTTGCTTCTACAAACACATGTAAGTATATAAATATATTTTTTTATTAACAGGTTTTATATAGCGCCATAATGTAATACTTTACAATTTAAAACACTGATTATAAAACAAGACCGGGTAGTTACAGACAGATTGGCTGGATAAGAGGGACCTGCTCAATATCTGGACACAAGAAAGACACGTGGGGCACAGTGGATCTAAGATTGGTGCACATGCAGGCAACACGTTTCCATAGTAAACGTCATCACACAAACAGGAGAGAATTACAAAGCAGCCATGCAGCAAGTGTGTGTCCAGATTAACAGGGCTGATCTGTTTACCCACTCCGAGAAATAGCTCTATTTATACACAACACTTCTCATATGTATTTATACACCATGTTGCAGATCTTTATCTCACATATAACAGCAGAACTCCACAATATAACAGTTTAATCGAGGTGGCCCTCTATAATTCATTGGGTGCATTTACACAGCAGCAAATTGGTTTACTATTATAATGCAGAAAATTTTGAAGGGCGGATTGAAACAATTTCCAGATTGGGAGAGATTGTAAATCCCAGATAAATAGTGACAGCACGCCAGGTGGCACTTTTTGATCATGCAGGGAGATGCTCTTATCTCGATAAGGCTGCTCATCTTATTCAAGCGCTTAAAAGACCACACAACTCATTAATTCTAGCAGGCAGCTGGGGCCCTTGATGAAAATTAATTAGGCAAAAAAGATAAAACTTCTTTAACTCTTTGAAAGTCACATGATCACATCAGACAATGCTGCATTATATTCTGCTAACAAGGAAGCAAAGCAAAGGGTGTGGAATGGGGGAAATACTTTGAGTTACCAGTGTCCTTCCCTCTATACACTCCATACACACCCAAATTCATACAATGCAGAGTATAAACTGCATAAACCCACAGGGCCGAACAGTGATCAGGTCAGAGGTCATTTTAGGTGGGTCACATGATCGTAACAATGCATGTCTTCATGTTACGCTTGTCATTTCTCCCTTCTGTTTTACAGGCAGTATCCTTAATGCTCTCTAACCAGTCCTTCTTATTGATCCAATGGATTACACCATCATTTTGCTTGAACAAATTGCCAGAGACACGCCTGAAATTGAGGCCGCTTGTCTAATAAATAAATCATCATTATTTAGACGTCTAGTATGACCTGAGCACACTACAAGAAAGCCTGTGGTATTTTATTAACCTACATTCCAACAATAACTGTGATGAATGAGCAGAATAACCCCCTTCACAGCACAGAATTGATTCCACTGCGTTTGAATTTATGGCAGTTTGGGGTATGCTGGACAATCAAATATACAAAGCCAACAATGTATATGAGAGGGTGCAGCTAGCCACTAGAGAGGGATAGTCAGCCTTTACAGGGCACAGGTTCAGCCAACCAGGGCCGGATTGAGGGCCATGTGGGCCTGGGGCTAAAAATTATCAAGGGCCTACATTATATAGTATGCTTTGCAGGAGGATGTCAGTTCCTGACATTCATCCTTATGCACTGCAGCGTGTGGGAGGGCCTATTTTCAGATGGAGGCCTGGGGATGTAGTCCCATTAGCCCCATTGTTAATCTAGCCCTGCAGCCAACGGACATTAGAGCTAAGCGCACTTTAAGTACGATCACGTAGTGTATTATGCACTCCCCTCGGTCACTCGTAATTTAGATGTTTTATGACTACCAAATCCTACCTTAACTTTTCCAAACCTAACCGCGCTCGTACATACCTATCCCCGCCTATACTGTACAATTTAAATGGCTCCCTCCGCCTCCATCGTGTAACTACGGCTAGCGTAGGACTGACACGCCCCTTCATACATAGTTACGAAGTAGTTATGACCGACCAGAGTTACTTTGCGTAACATCTGCATGCGCAGAACATACAGTCGAAGTTACGCAAGCAGCATGCGGAACTTCGCTGTCGTATTTATTCCGTTGTTCTGGACCATTGTTAGCACCATAGCAAAATTAAAGAAATAAAAAAATAAAAAAAAATATTAACTTTAAAATGAAAAGGGCAACTGAATCAGTCTCAAAATATTAAAAAGACCAAATATATCATTAATACTAAATAAATAAATAACCAAGGGAGTGCTGACAATTCCATACTACTTACAATAAAATATATTTGTTTAAATATTATTATTTACATAATCAGTATTTTTCTGATATACACAGAATCCCTGCGTTCAGGTTCTTTGCCCAATAACAGTAAGACTCATAAACACATAAATAGGTGGAGAGTCACAGTCTGTGCAAATCACCTAACCTCATTGTCAAAACGGTGTAAAGAAGTCCTTTTCACACAGAAGGTGTTAGTGCATTTTGCCTCATTCCATAAAGGTTCAGAATAGATATTAATAGCAAGCTTACATTAACACATAAAAAACCCAGAAAAAATACTTCACAAGTGCTCGCATACTTTAATGGTTTAGGTAAGACCCAGTCCAAGGGCCAGATATACCAAGCTGCGGGAAATGGAAAGTGAAGATGTTGTCCATAGCAACCAATCAGATTCTAGCTCTCACTTTCCTATCACATACTAGAGAATGGCCGCTAGAATCTGATGCTGTGGGCAACATCTCCACTTTTCCATTCCCACAGCTTAGTAAATCTGGCCCCAAGTGACAACAGGAAGTAGAGATTGATGAAAAATGTCTATTTATTCAAGCAAACACATAATTCCCCGGAACATTGCTTATTAACCAGTATCTAACCTGCCATTCAATCTCAAAATATCAGTTATACACAACTGTAAATATAGGATAAGCCATCTGCCACTTTTCAAGGCTTTTATGCTATAGGTGGTCCTAATGCTAAGCAAGTGGAGTCCCATGTGTTTGTAAATTAAGAGTTGAATAAATAACACCTTTCAAAGGTCACTGTAGTTGTATAATAATACATGTCAATGCTTTATACAAAAAAAAGTAATACAAAAATACAAGATTTCCCCTCAATGTTATATTTAGTGCCAATAAATAACATTGGTTTGAACCCTGTTCACAATCCCCTTCAGTAACTAGGGAGTGCTATATAATTTATCAAATAAGCACCATCACAATACTCTAAGGGACAAGAAAATGTCATTGTTCAATGTCAAGGTAGTGTCTGGCTTTTTATTGTCTTTTTGTTTTTAAAGGTTAACAGTTCAGACTTACAATACATTCTGCTGAGTCACATACTAGTCCCAGGAAATAGGCTTATTGATCGGTCAGTGGCTTGGATCGACGTGGGACATATTTTCATGGAAATATTGTGATACCCAGCCTCCCACAAGGCACAGGTCAATAGGAGCACAGTGTCAGCAGACATAGCTGTGACAGACTAGACAGTGGTTACATGTTATTACAGCACTGAATTTACACAGGATACCAGTACAGAAATTCAACTGTACAAAGTAACCATTCTTGTCCCATAATTGTGACCAGCTAATTGTACCAACATTAAAAAACAGACTAAACTCTGAAACCCATCCATGAGGAAAACACATATTACATTTCTATCTTTAACATGATATCTCACAGGAACCTCACCATATATAATGAAGTTTATACAGGGAACACCTAGTGGATCAATTTTCGGTGAAAGGTCAAGATCTGCAGGCTGTAATTATAAGCAAAGGATCTATAGGCACATCTGTCACCTATTGATGTGAGACACCAATCTGTTTCCTAATCAAGGGCTGTCAGTCAATGCAGAACAGGAAAAAGATTACAAAAAGCAGATTGTTGCTGTGTTGCCTACTGTAAATAAATATAATATCAAAATAATAGTAATAACAACAACAACATTATTAGTAAAAATAATACACCAGATCCAGACTTAACAAAAAGCAGCATTTTCCTATCCTAGCGCAAAAAGCGCCTCCTTTTCATTAACACCGTGTGTAACCATCACATTCCCAGGCAGAGCCGGTGCCGCCAACCCTGACTTAGTAACCAGTTTAACCTTAATATTGCCCTTACTTCTGCACCACTTCACCTTTGCACTCTGGGCGACCGCCCCTATCACCCACCCCTAGTTACGGCCCTGTTCCCAGGACATAATTGGATCTTCTGAATCTAGAGGTCCATCCCAGGCCCAGTTTTAATAGTTGGTACGAGGCAGGGAGTGTAAAGCACATCCCTAGTTATTATAGCACAGCAACCTCCTTACTATTCGCTTTCACCACATCCCCATTTCAAACAAGGGGCCTGATCCAGAACAACGCTTCTGAGCGAATTTACGCGTGGCGGAGACATAAAATCGCCTATTTGTAAGTACTGCGCATGCGCACCATGGAAAATACGCTAATTAGCGTAGCGTAATTGTGAACGTATGGGCCATTCACGTATGTGTCACGTAAATACTTACGTGAGGGCGTGCCAATTTTACGTTACTCCAAAATACGTCTGAAATACGTGAAGTTTACGTGTGAAATACGTGAAGTAGGCGGGGGGTTGTATTTAAAGTGTACAGTATGGGCGTGCTTAGCTGCGTAAATTCGTTCAGCCCATACGTACGTGTGCGTATGACTGCGGTTACGTTGGCAAAAGTTAAGGTAGGGTTTAGAAAGCGTATCTTGACTAAATACGTACGTTCAAGGAGTTTGCCGAGGGGAGTGTAACGAATTTACGCGCACGAAAATACGCTACGCAAATAAACGTACGGCAAACGTAGTTCTGGATCTACCCCAAGGCCTTTGTGGAAGTTTTAAGGCAGGGTACTCCTATGCCCCTCTGTCTGAAGTGTTATTACTGAATGGGCCTGAATGTGATGCAAAAAAGTGGCTACAACCCAATGGCCATGCATTAGATTTGGAATTCTGGATCAGGCCACATATGGCTTAAGCATATTGCTTGTCCAACATATGGACAACCATTTTTTTCATGTGCACCCACCTTTTTATTATGGCATTTTATGTTATCCTTATACAAAGGAGCTCTTGTCTTAATATGATGTTCCTCTAATATGTAAGCTTTTCTTTTATTCTAGAAATATCACCTACTTAGACATTTTAGCTAGAATGAGTTTGTACACATACCTGATCCAGTTACACATTTCATTATTCGTATTAATAAATAAAAAGAAATAAGTAATAATAAACATTATTTTTTTATTAATCAAATACTAAACCAGAAATAGACACAGAGCCGCCATCAGGGGAGACAGCTGGGCCTACTGTCCCGGACCTGCCATCATTACAGGGCCAATGCGCAGGGAAGAATTTCTGCGAGGCTCTGCCTATGTGACATCACCGATGACATCACATGGGAGGGCCCACAACCTTGGGCACTCCAGGTGTTATGCATGGCTTACACCTGACAAGGCATGACGGGACTTGTAGTTTGTGATTCTACATGAAATTTGCATACAGTATGGCACTAATTAGCTTTACATGCAATCAATCAAAACACTGCGTTGGCAAGAGGGGTGAACAATGGTATTGGTCAGGCCAGGATGTAAAGCTATGACTAATTAGGCACAGATGACTCATTTGATATAGCTAACGAAAACAGCTCACCCATCTGTGCTTATATAAGGTCATCAATAACAAACCTGGCACGTCTATTTATAATCCGCCCCCTCCCCCACGTTCAACATCCACAGGTACCGAACACATGCCTCGCATATACCTACCTCAAAGTTATATAGTGCCAACTGTCCCATAAGGCATTGTTCTCTGCTCATTTATGACGTTCAACAAATGATCATCCTACATATTCCTCTTTCCATATGACACTTGTATAAATCCTGATATCTGCTACACGTCTAAGAAAGTATCTTATATGATATGCAAATAAACCTCAAGAGATGCAACGAATGACTGTGAAATGCGTAAACAAACAACAGAGTCCATTTTGTGACGTTAATGAAATTGGACATTTTTACCAAACCTATCAATATTTAAAACAATATAAAGCCAGTGATGTGTGCGGTCTATATGGGTGGGTATTAGGAGTGATGGAGAAATAAAGAGGATGGCTGTCATTCTACTATTCAGGCACAGGTAAATAACCTTGCAGTTTTGGTTGCTATTCCTTACCATTTCACTAGCTTCCCTCCCATGATTCTGATTCAAGCCTTTCGCATCACGAAGTCTGGACTCACATCCACCGTGTGAGCCAAGCGTGTCTCATAAGCAGTGTCCTCTCCGGATGACTGTAGCTGTTTACCTGTTTACTGAACCCAGCAACGCTGAGCCCTCTCCATCATATGTACTTTGGCACTCTTCAGCAACAGGACTGATAGCTCTGTTTTTCTATCTCCTGTATCCATCCAATACAGCTTTCCCCTGCATGTGCACATCAGACCTTCCAGAGCTGATTTCATTGCAAGCCACTTGCTCCATCACACACGGCATTTTCCCATAAACCTCCAGCTTGTTTTCCTTGCACTGGATGGCATTCTAGGCACATGCAAATACTGTCTCCAATCCAGCCGTGGAACAAATTAACTGCATCTTCTTAGCAGAACCACAACAAAGCAACCATCCTTGCACTAATCAGAGCTATTCACTGACCCCTTTTACAGGATCTCTTGTTTATTTTGCAAGCTGCCCGCCTTCTCTCTTCTGTCACCCTGAGCCTTGCAGAATATTCTTCCCACCCAGCATCACCGAGAGATGAATACAAGCTTAGGATGAGGGGGGAGGGAGGTCCTCATTATCCAATAGGCAGAGGGGGATGTATTGGTACCCTGGGAATAAGTGTGGTTTTTTTTTTTTGGCCTCTCCTGTTTAAATTATTTATATACACAGCACCTCTGAAACATTGTTAGGCTTATGTAATTATATGGCTTAATAGTGTGTGTGTGTGTG
>WWET01000270.1:375193-433452 GCA_011038615.1 Limnodynastes dumerilii | reverse complement strand
TTACTAGCAACAAGTCGTAAAGGTGAGTAAAACCTCGTGGCTTGGTGGGGATATTTTCTAAAGAGTGGATTGCTTGTCGGATTTTTTTTGTCTGTGGCTCTTTACTTCTTTACTTCTGTTCTCCCACCTGTTTCCTCCAGTCCTCTCCTTTTGTTCCTTCTCATACTTTTCCTCTTTGTTTGTTCAAATTATAAGTACAACAGTTGAAAGAAAAATTCAGATTCACAGAACACCCTTTTAATTAGGCACCCTGGGTTACAATTTCAGTCATATTTAAATTTTATGAATACATTTTGAAAATATATAGATGCTTCTCCAAGGTGGTGAATTATTAAAAACACATGGAGACGTACAGTGTTATTGAACACCAAAAAGATCGATAAAACAGAGATACCCAAAGATACCCAATTCGTATATAATATTAATTAAAGCTAAATATTTGGTCTATAAATTATATATTTTAGTTGGTTGACCATAAAGTGTTTTTGCAAGTGTTGAAATGTTTATGCAATAGAAGAATTATTTATTGCACTGTGTGATGGTCAAAAAGAGATTTGTATTGATTTTTCAACAATATTTTCCTCTAAGAATATTTTTCTTTCAACATTAACCCACTATTACTATATGCTGTGATCAGAACAGATATAATAGCCTCACACAGTGTCATTGTATAATACCATATAAGATATATTTGTTGTAAAAAACTTTTTTATGTGATCCTTGTAAATGATTGTTGCAAAATATGGATATAATTAAGTTAATCCTCCTTCATGTAATATTGTAGAATTATTTAAATTTCATTTAGTACACAAATTTTAGCTCATGTAATAATTGAGTTAACTTATTTTATATGGTTATATTATTATACTTTTCCCCTACACTATTCACAAAATAATTTTTACTTCACTCTTACGATTATTATAATAAAAAAAATATTAACTAGTTTTTATATAGTGCCATTATATTAATAATGATTATAATAACATAACACATTACTGGGTAGTAACAAACTTACTGGGTGGTTAAGAGGGCTCTGCTTGTAAGCTTATACCCTATAGGATATTGGGGATTGATACATATGGTCAAGTACTATACATCACACAATGGACCAGCCATATGGTAAACTAATAATAATATTATAATAAAAAAAATATTAACTAGTTTTTATATAGTGCCATTATATTAATAATGATTATAACATGATAACACATTACTGGGTAGTAACAAACTTACTGGGTGGGTAAGAGGGCTCTGCTTGTAAGCTTACACCCTATAGGATATTGGGGATTGATACATATGGTCAAGTACTATACATCACACAATGGACCAGCCAGGTTGTATGGTAAACATTCTCAGTGCTCTTTATAATCCAGTAACACAGCAGTGTTAGTATTAAATCTGAGGGTAATTTTATTATGGAATGAATTGTAGAGGAGAGTTATAGATCCTGTAAAGAGAGTGAGTTGCGATAGATCTTAAGATGATTAGAGACATGAATTCATGCGATTATTGATGGCTTCGTAGGTCAGCTAAAGGATGTTGTATTTGATTTTATAAAATACAGGCAACCAATGTAGAGATTGATTTTCCTTGTAAAACGCACATCTAGAGCTGGTCCAGTCTAGCTGCTGCATTCAATGTAGACTGTAGGGGGGTAATTTTATATTGTGGGAGTCCAATAAGGAGAGCATTGCAACAATCAACGTGGGAGATGATTAATACATATATGAGAGTTTTTGCAGTGTCTTGTGTGAGATATTTGTGTAATGTTTTAGATGTATGTAACAGGATTTAGAAACAGATTGTACATGGGGAACAAAAGACAGGTCAAATTCAAGGGTAACACCTTGGCAGCTAGCTTGATGAGTGGGGATTATTGCAGTGTTGTCAACAGAAATGGAAGGAACAGTGGGTAACTTTTATTGGCAAATGGAAATGAAAGATTACGTTTGAGATGGTGGAAGAACATTTAAGATGAGATGGCAGAGAGACATTCAGTAATGCGGGTCAGGATTGGATATAGATTTGTGTATCATCTGCATACTGAAGATACTGAAAAGCAAATGACCTTATTAGCTTTCAAGGGAAGAGGTATAAAGAAGATCAATGGACCCAACACTGAGCCTTGTGGTACTCCAACAGATAATGGAATAGCACTGAAAAATGAACACTGAAAGAGCTCGAGCAAGTAGGATGTGAACCAGGAAAGAGCTGTGTCCTGAATACCCAGAGATTGTAACATTTGTATGAGAAGAAAATGATCAACAGTATCAAAAGCAGCAGAGAGATCCAGGAGAATAAGACGAGAGCAGGGATTAAATCACTGACCACCCTGATCAGTGCAGGTTCACTGGAGTGTTGTAATAATACTGGGCCGTATTCAGATCTAATAATGGCAGAACACTTACGCACGCATGCGCCCTCCAGATGTTACGCTAGGATCACTATAGTAACCCTAGCGTAGCAGGATGGGAAATGGGCTGTGCTTCCCTTCCGCCCACTAAAGCGGGCGGGGGGAAGCATGGTAAAGTGTACAGTGTGGGAGGGGGCTCCCACACTGCAGCGGATCAGTGGTAGTACAGGCCGCTGATCCGCACGCTGCAGTTAAGGTAGGCTTATGGCAGCGTAAGCTGCCATAAAGCCTGCACGACAGAAGGGAGTGACAGGGGGTGTGCACTCCCCTCTGTCTCGCGTAATTTCAGACCCCCGCGCGCACGGGAAGCATGCGGGGGTCTGGATCCGGTCCACTAATACTAATAATAACTAAAAAAAATGATTATTATTAGTGGAGGGGTATGAATTACATATAATATTTTGGGGCTGTGATATGGGTTTTCTAGACAATGTTTTAATGTGATAATTCTTAACTTAAATATTATGGACTGGATACGATTTTGCCACTATTGGATCTCCACAATTATGTGAATGAACCCTTTACCACCCCTCGTTACACAGAGGGACATCCGAGACCTATACCCTAGGTGTGAACTTAAATTGGTGACGGTTTGGAAGTTTAGATCAGTACACAGCTTGTTAGCGCATCCATACTGTATACTATAATAATGAGTTCTGCCCACATGTGATTGCACGTGAGGCCCCCTGTCAGAAACATAAAAATGCGCTGTGCGAAGGAGGGCAGAGATACGCTACACCACCGGGCGGACGCTCTGGTCTGGATCAGGCCAAGAGAATCAAGAAATACTGTAACTTAATACCAAGGGCCAGATTTACTAAGCTGCGGGTTTAAAAAAAAGTAGAGATGTTGCCTATAGCAACCAATCAGTTTCTAGATCTTACTTTCTTTTTAAATACTAGAGAATGTCAGCTAAAATCTGATTGGCTGCTATAGGCAACATCTCCACTTTTCCAAACCCACAGCTTAGTAAATCTGGCCCCAAAAGTGGACATAACTTTACTAAAAGCTATTATTGGATTATGTGTTATAGAAATAGCTCTGAAAATGTACTTGAAATAATTCTGTCACTATGTGTTAGGACTGAATGGTCATTGGTTCAGCGCAAGGAAAGTTATGCGTAAGGATCACAGACAGGGCCTGGTTAAGGGCTCTTACTGCTCTAGGCTAATACACCGCAGTAAGTGCCCCTTTACTTCCAAACCAGGCCAATACACAGTTGTTCAATACAATATGGCTTCCCTCACGTCCATCAACCAATGTTTGCAACAAAACCATGATCTCAACATCCAAACCCCACAGTGCTTTTCAAATGACACAGCATGCAAAATGCAAATGACCAAGTCGTGTGGAAATGACATCTTAGGCTCATGCCAATCCCTTCCAAACCACTGGACATTAGGGAAGTCCAGTCCCTTCCGTATCAAGCTCCATCAGCCTTCAGCTGGCACCTGCTCAGCACAGGTATGAACTTAATTGTAGTAAAGTCATTTACTACACAGAAGATACAGAGCCTTGCAGAGTGCACAGATGACTTTAATAGATGTACATACTATTACTCACCTTTGGCTGACGTTTGATGCATGCGGATCTTTTTGGATGCCACAAACTGCATAACTTTATCCACGTTGTCCTTCATTTCCTGCGTGCAACTTGGCTCTAAGTGAATTCCATTTAGCTTCTCACCAGCTGCAGAAGAGCAAAGAGAGTTATTATTAGCCCAGATGCACGTTATATTGCAAATCCTTGTCTCATGTAATGCAGGAACAGGTCAGGGTGTCTTCAGCCGCCACAGGTTTACTAAGGTCTCCTAAGTGACTAATTGGGCTAGATTTACTAAGCTGCGGGAAAGAGGAGATGTTGCCTATAGCAACCAATCAGATTTTAGCTCTCACTTTCCTTTTACATTCTAGAAAATGTCAGCTAGGATCTGATTGGTTGCTATGGACAATAACGCCACTTTTCCTATCTCACAGCTTTGTAAATCTAGCCCATAAAATAATTTTTGCCTACAAGCTCACACCTGAACATGTCAGATGGACATTCAACCCTATGTTTCCCGGAATCCCCTCCCATCCTCATATTCACTTTTATGTCCTCTTTTATTGATGTTTATTACTTTATTTATTAACAGGTTTTATATAGCGCTATCAGATTATATAACGCTTTACAGAGAATATTTCACATTCACACCAGTACCTGCCCCATTGTAACTACATACTAAGGTCCTTAACACAGGCTTACACACACACTGACTAGGGCTAACTTATGCAGCAGTGTGGGCAGAAACTGGAGCACTCGGAGGAAACCCATGCAGACATGGGGAGAACATAAGAACTCCACACAGATAAGGACTAGTCTGGGAATCGAACTCTTTAACTCAGTGCTGTGAGACACAAGTGCTACTCACTGAGCCACTGCGCTACCAACATGTTCATGTTGTATGTTAATACTAAACAAAACATGTTTCATTATTACCAACTTACCAACTATCTCTATCAGATGACATAACGCCACGCCATCTCGGAGGTCCAGGCGCAAATCTTGTACTGGGGCGACCCCGGCCTTCTTCTTTAATTGGGAATTCACCCAGGCAACATAAGCCTGGAGCTGTTGCTATAATTCAAACAATACCATTTAAAGGGACATTCCATATGTAGAAAACAGTTGGCAAATAGAAAATGAAAAGGTGTGTATAATCATATGTAAATATAGCCAATAACACAATACATAATCATTAAGCAGACTTTGAAAATAGTCTTTGAAAATGACACCAAATTAGTTTACAGCAAATATTTTAATGAAGGTTTTTTTTATTCATTTACTTTTTATTGCATACTACTTTATTGAATACCTCCCCCTAGGATCTCCTCAACCCCTCGTCACCATAAGCACCTCTGGTGACACCTCTGTCTCTTCCTCCTCCCAAGCTCACTGCCTATTTCTCATCCTTGACTCCTCCCTCTTCTTCATAACTCACATCCATGCTCTCACTCAATCATGCCGCTTACGCTTACGCAACATTGCACGCCTCCGACTGCTAATGCCACCAATACCCTCATCCACTCTCTTGTTATATCACGCCTTGACTACTGTAACCTCCTACTCATTGGTCTTCCACTCACCCATCTAGCCCCCCTTCAAACTATACTCAATGCAACTTCCTCTCACATCACTCTATAACGGCTTCTCCTTTATGTAAACCCTCCACTGGCATCCTGTCCACTTCAGAGCTCTCTTACCCTCACCTTCAAGGCCATCTCCTAATCCACTGCCCCCTACCTCTCCTCCCTCATCTCCATGCACATCTCTTCCCGTCCTCTCTGTTCTGCTAACCACCGCTGTCTAACCTCCCAACTGATCACCACATATCACGCCCGTATACAGGTCTTCTCCCGCACTGCTCCACTGCACTGGAATGACCTTCCTCTTCCAGTCAGGCTCTTCACTATCCTGCGGGTCTTCAAGCACTCACTCAAGACACACCTGTTCAGGCTTCTGTACACTTCCTCCACTTAACATCCTCACTACCTTTTACTTCTAACCCCTTCTCATCGCTCTCTTTTGTATAGCACCGCGGACAACTTGTGGCATCTTGTAAATAAATGAAAATAATAATTACTATAAAAAAATATAAAAATATCATATAATCCTATCAATAATATACATTAGAAATACATTTAATGACTGTTAATAAAAAAAAATGGATTAAATATAAATTGTAACAAAAAACTTACTTAAACAAAATAAAATAATTGCCCTGATAACAATGGGACTAGTCCGTGTTCCATACACATGGAGGGCTGTAAGTCTGCGCTGAAGAGGAAAGTGAACTCCCCTGTAACTCTCCTCTTTTATGGGTGACTTATGTGTCCATAATCCTGCCTTAAATTCAATGCACCGATCTGCGCCTGTCCGAACACTGATCTGTGCGAGGTGCTTACGCTTGTACAGCATTAAGACTCTGCCACTTAACTAAACATTTAGATGGGTTTTTAAAGACTTACATTTGCAGCATTTAAATACCCATTTAAATTCTCTTTTCAATCAGGATCATTAATGCCAGAGAGCATAGTAGTGGCATTCTGCCTGGTGATCATTAAGACTGAATACCTGACGAAAGCACAGCTCTGGATGAGCCCCCATGTAGGTTACACATTACAGATTAACATATAAATGAGCAGCTAGGTCATTATGCCCCACTGTCACTAACAGAATATATATTAAATTAGGTCTATATGTTTAGGTGAGGTCACTAAATGTATAAAAGTATATAGTCATCTCCTTCATGCCAAAAAACGAGGATGTTGCCGAAGATACGTGGTACGTAAAGCGCTACGTAACCTGCTGGCGCTATATGAAACAACCCGTTAGTAAATAAATAAAAAAATAAGTTTGAAGGTAGGGGTCAGGTAGCATATTTTGGTTCGGACAGAAGGCTGGATTCAGCATTGGAGCAGCGAGCATGGTGGCGGCATCGCTGCGCATATCTGGATCCTGTCCCAAGTCGCTACAATCAGAATATGCCACCAAAGTCACTGGTCAAATAATTCTCATGATTATTCTGACAGGATAAATCCCAGCTTTTTGCAAGGTCAGATCCGCTGCGTCAGTGAACTCTATAATCTTGGATGCTGAGTCAGTCGGATGGATCATTTCCAGCCACATGGTAGCGAATATTTGAACAGAATAACAGGAAGCCAACAAATGATCTGAACCAGATACACTTTTTTGTGCTTTCTACATGAAGGACTTGCCAGGGCCACCGGTTACTACCTCTGATGGATATATACTTAGATGTGGGTTGTTATGGCTGCATGCTTTAACATGATGCTTATTTAACTATATCATTCAATCAAAGCACTGGATTGGGCAATACCATCATTACTGAGGGTAGGACATACCCTACAACTTTACCTATTTAGCAGGCACAGTACCTTTATTTTAATGGTCTGTACCGGCTAAAAGGGCTCCTGTACCGGATTCTGGCTCTTTAATTCCCTGCCCCCTCTACTCACCTTCCATCTGATCACTATAGCTGAGTTGCGGGGACAGACTCCTACAGCTCTGCTATAGAGACAGGACCCTCTCCTGTGAGTTCTTTGCTCATATGATAAGGTGTAAAATGAGATGTTACACCTTAAAATACATGCAAATAAGAGCAGATTAGAGCCACGCCCCTTCATTGGACAAACCACGCCCCCTTCACAAACATGTTTCCCCAGGTGTACCTATTTTCCATTACAAAACGTTGGAGGGTATGGTAGGGTATAAAACTAAATGGGATCTTTGGGAGTCTTGGGCCCTCTCACATTTAGGGCCAGATTTACTAAGCTGTGAGTTTTGAAGAGTGGAGATGTTGCCCATAGTAACCAATCAGACTCTAGCTCTCACGTTCCTATTACACACTAGAGAATGTAAGCCAGAATTTGATTGGGTGCTATGGGCACCTACAGCTTATACCCCTTTCAGATCGCCGCCCCTGTGAACCCGGGATATTGCCGGGGCAACAGAGGATCCCAGGGTCACAGACCCCGTTTCACACTGCAGGGCAGACCCCGGGAAATTCTGAGACCCGGGTCTGCTCTGTCGTCATCGCACTGTGTAATTTGTTTACCGTTGCTCTGGCAACACTTGTTGCCAGGGCAATAGTAAAAAAATGACACCAATCAAGTACATTAAGTGCTACCCGAGTAACACCTTTAACGCTGTACCCCTACCCGTGTCGGACCTGGGAATAACCTTTCTTTTCACCCGGGTTGAATTCCCAGGTCTTTTGACACGGGTCCACCGGAAGTGCACTTTTCACATCAAAACCAAATACCCGGGATTTTGCCGAGACCCGGGTTTTTGGCGAAAATCCCGGGTGTTTGGTTGTGATGTGAAAGGGGTATTAGTAAATCTGGCCCTAGGAGTTAGGATCAGTATTGCAGAAAGGCCTTGATAGTATCTAATTATAGATTTGTAAATTTGTGTACTGTAACTGATGATTTAGCATTTTTTATTTTACAGATATATGGTATAGTTAGTTACTGGTTAATGGCAGTGGGGCATTTTCTTTCCTTTGTTTCTGTAAAGATAAACTCTTCCATCATGCACCTATCTGCATTAAGCTATAAATTGATCTGAGCAACCACCATTTTGTGTAGTCTGATTTGTCCCTAGGTTTGTCTTTATCAAAAGACAAGTTCTGAGCCAGTGCACTCTTCATTGTGCATGCGTTAACCTAACCTTAACCCTCTATCTTCCGTAGCCTAACCCTAACCATATCCCTTCATCTCCCACAGCCTATCCCTAAATCTCCTGCAGCCTAACCCTAGCCTTCTATGTCCCGCCACTGCCGTCTCCGTTCTTTCTCCAGTGTCTGGGAGAGATTATTTTCGCTATTGGAATCAGGTACTTTGGCAAAATAAGTCCTTTCATTGCTATAAATACACATTTCTTGCTGTATCATTTTCCAAACAGGGTCGGCAGGACGAGTAACTGCATCCTCTTAGTTACTTAGGGCTGGATCCAGACTTAAGAAAGTGCTTGAAATTAATTACTCCTGGGCTAAACCATGTTGATTGCAGGGGAGTCATATTTCATCTATTGCAAACAGTATTAGAGTTGAGAGGTGATGTTTCCTATCCCAAGTCTAAATAACAGTGTAATAGTAAAGCTGGTCAGTATTCAAAGATATATCCCTGTATGCAAAGAATATAATTAACTTGACTCCCCCTGCAATCAACATGGTCTAGCCCTGGAGTAACTAATTTCAAGCATTTACTTAAGTCTGGATCCACGCCTTAGACAGCAATCACTGTGTAAAACTTTAAGGTATTTTCTTCGACAAGTAAACATCTAAATGTTACTGGAAAGGATTGTAAAATGGCAATCTCTGTGTTATTCTGTCTGGAGGGCATATTTGTGACATGCTATATTTATATTGCAATTGAGGTAAAACAAACAATAATAATCCATACAAAAAAAATGATTATTTTATATTATTTAGTGCTTTACCATTGCACAAATATTTACCAAACGCTGGCCTTGCAAGCCCTGCTCTTGCCAAATGATGCTGAATATGGAAAGACACGGTTTTACCATGCAATATCCATTTAACAAATATGAACAGCTTCACCATATTTTTAAGGTTGCAAGTAGCAATGGAAGCACTGTCCTTGAAGCAGGGCAATACATTATACTTGCAAATGGCAGCAGTCATGACATGACCGTATTGACAGCCTTCAAGCATATGCTAACACTAACAAATAGGTCCTGCTGACAGTACAGCTAAATGTTTGTTTACATGTGGCCAGCTCATAGGAAAGAATAGTCCATCTGTGTCTCTTACACACTGCAGACTTTGTTTACCAGGCTTTCAATTACCCAAGACCGCTCTCTAGACTCTGGCTAGATTTCAGATATTCAGCTGCCATGCAACAATTACTCAAGATAACATTTATCAGGCAAAGTAAAAATCAATGTTCAGACCTATCAATTAACCCCTTTGTACATCAATGGCTGTTGGCTACCAAGTTCTTACTCTGAAATGGGAAGATAGTGTAGGTCAGCATTTAGAGGAAAAGCTTGACACAGGGATGTGCTGGAGACCCCCCATTGCAGTGTCAGCACCATGTGACCTTGAATGCATCACTTGGACTGTTTGTGGAGCTGGTAATACACAGATAAAATAGAATTTTCTCATTGCGGTGCTGTCCCTGACTGACTGTACACAGAGGGCCTCATGTAGAATGGAGCACATATAGCATTAGCATATGCACAGTTTTTAGCATAGGCCACGGCGAGTAAAACAGATGCATCCAAATGTCTGCAATGGTGATATAAACACCTTATGGGTGTCACCTATGTTGTGCCTCAGGGCAGTACTGGTGTCCTTATGTTGGGGCAGACGTGTTTACATGAGAAGTTCAGTGGCAAACACTGGAAGGGGGGTTTCCAATACATTAGAGGTCTGAAAATAGCACACTACATAAAGTACATGTGGCGATATATTAGGTGTCTAGTTATGGCACATGCTATAATATGTGGAGTATATATTAGGCTTTGGAAATGGAACCCTATATACAGTATATAGTATACCATTCCCAGACCCCTTTTATATCCGATTTATATTATAGTATGTGCCATTCCGGGACCCCTAATATATCCCATTATATTATAGCATGTAACAATCCTAGACCCATAATATATCCCATTATATTATAGCATGTGGCAATCCTAGACCCATTTTATATCCCATTATATTATAGTATGTGCCATTCTAGGGCCCCTTTTGTATCCGATTTATATTATAGTATGTGCCATTCCCAGGCCCATAATATATCCCATTATATTATAGCATATGCCATTCCCAGGCCCATAATATATCCCATTATATTATAGTATGTGCCATTCCCATGCCCATATTATATCCCATTATATTATAGTATGTGCCATTCCCAGACCTGTAACTATATATAATGTATTTGAAGCTTTGTGGTGGGCTTCTCTAATGTTAGTCCACCTGCCTGAAGTCACGCCCTCTTTAAAACCAACTACACAATGTCACGCCCCTTTAAGGCACCTGCAAAGCCACACCCCTTTTAAAATACAAAGTTTATACAGAATTGTGTCAGATTTGGGCAAATCGCAACTTGTACCTACCCAGGGACAGCAGTAGATATAGCTGTGCCCCATAGCATAGTGGTTGTGCCACAGCCCTCTTCCTGTGCATGCGTAGTGTGCATTCCAAGGAGAGATAGCGTTAAGCAGATATTTTATAGACAGCGCTCAGCACTCCCCTTTCTTGCCGGCAATGTACAGACAGCACTGCTTAAGAATGAGGTAATATAGGTATCTGGACTTACCCCTGGGTTGCACTATGTAGTTACACCAATAGTTGGCACTAGACAAGGGCAGAATGCACTGCGCACAACCTAGGTACTATCTCCCTGATATGTACTATATCACTGTACATCCAGTGTGTATGGCCTGCACAATACACAGTATTTTGTAGATCTGAGTTTCACTGCTGGCGTCTATTTATACCAAGCTATTTTGCATCCACCAAACACATCTGAAAGCCATTTTCAGTTTAAAAAAATGTTTTATACTTGTAGTTGTATGAGTATTTCCATTTATGTAATAGCTATTCACTTCCTTCATGTCCATGCCAAACTCTCCACAGATCACAAGATCTTCCCCAGGGAACAGCCTGCTGTCTGTCTACAAAGGGACTCAGCATACAAAACTTCATGTGGTGTCTTACCATGGGAACTGGCATGTCTTCAGCCAGCAACCCAGGCAGATCAGTTATCTGAAAAAACCAAGGGTAATACCATGGTTAATAATGGAATACAATCGTGTGCCATCCTCTAGCTATAAGCTATTTGAGAAGGCGACAGATATTGTTTTGAAAAACAATTATAAAACACAGTCTTTATTTTATTATAATGATACAATAAATAATGAGCATTTCTCTTGACCAGTACTTCTAGTACATGGCCAGAAACACTGATTTCTGACTATGTGAATAATTGTGACTATGGGCCGGATCCAGAAGTACGTCCGTCTTCCATAGATGGACGTAGTTCAATAAACAGTAGCTACTACTCATGCGTAGTAGCTATTGTACATAATCTGCGTATCGTTTCAATACGTAGGTTGCGTATATGCGGTCTAAAAGATTTTATTTTATTCAGCACAGAATTCTGGATCCTCTGAATCCAAATTTCCATCCTGGCAAAGTGTCGCTCACACGCGATTTTGCATGAGTTAAAGGCGTAAGATGGGGGATTTAGTATTCTAATGTACAGTAATGATGGGGATTCAGTGGGCCTCAAAAATCTTCATTTCCAATCCGTCCCCATATTAAATGAGGATGGAGTGGAAGTTTTAAGGTAGGGTCTATCTCTAAGAAACACCATGTGACCAATGGGAGTGGTCTCCCATGCATTCGCAGCGATGCATGGCTACAAAGGGATCCGTTATCAGATTCCAGCTGGAGCTGCTTTTGGAGCGCCAATCGCAATCTGTGGATCCGGTCCTTTGAAGCGAACGCGTATGCCTGATATTACGAATTTAAGCTACATTAAAAGGCGAAAAAATCAAATGTTATGCTTCTGAATGGCCAGTAACACACATTGGGCTGGATCCAGACCTTAATAAGTGCATTAACTTAGTTACACCTGGGCTAAACCATGTTGAATTCAGGGGGAGTCAAGTTAATTGTATACTTTGCATGCAGGGATATATCTTTGAATTGCTTACTGCACACAAATACTGACCAGCTTTACTGCCACACTGTTATTTAGACTTGGGATAGGAAACATCACCTCTCAACTCTACAAAATACGTCCGTGCAAGGGGTGTGCCGAGGGGAGTGTAGCGAACTTACGTGCACGAAAATACGCTCCGCGAATAAACGTACGGCACACGTAGTTCTGGATCTATCCCATTGTGTCCGCGAGACCTCAAAGGATATAGCTTTGTGTGCAGTAGACGTGTGTCTGGCTTTCCGCTCTGTTCTCTCATCCTGACAGCTGCAAAATTTGCCTTCCCAGACATGGTCTGTTGTCATAGTGGAATAAGTTGATTTAGACATGAAGCAATTCAGTCAACCAGAAGACAAACCTTGTTAAGGCCACAATGTACTCCGTGACGATGTATATAAATAGTTAAATAGAACTTTCCGCTTATCTGGCCACTTCATGACACCTATGCAGCTGGGTAACACAGACGGTGTTATACAGTCACATGGAGTGCAGTGAATCCAGACAGCATCAAGGAAAAGATTTAATGTTCATTTTCATTTTTTTGTGTGTTAGCAGTCAAGTTATTTAGTAAAAGTTAGACATTTACTAGATGGAAGCAAACCAGTTATTCAGTTTCTTTTATTGAATTTGTGTGTATAGTGGGAATAGTGATTATCTGTGTCAGTCACATCTGTGAAAATGCAGCCGAAAAGCTCATTTTTCAGTGGTCTCTATTTCAAAAATAAAATAAGGTTATTTCAGTGATAGAACCATAAGCCAATGGGATGAAGTACTTAATATTGGCCTTAGAATATGTTCTATACGGGGGGATTTCTGAGCTTATATACAGAGTGGTAATGAACTTGGGTGTTATGAAATGAATTACTGTACATATTCTCCAGGCTTCAGAACCTGGGTAATATCTATGAGACGGGATCCAGAGTTAGAAAATAATGGTGGCAATTTTCACTAGGAAAAAACCATGTTGAATTACAGGGGAGGCAAATGTAATCAGTTGAAAACAGTATAAGAGTTCAGAGGTGTTGTTTAAAAGGGCCTTTTTTGGAAATTGATTGCTTCTGTCTCCCAGAGGAGAAGCAATCGATCGACAAAAGAAAGAAGACACTGCACCGAATGGTGAGTATGAATTTAAACCCAACCCTTACCCTACTCCTCTCCTTCCATTACTCTAACCCTAACCCTCCCCTTCTATTACCCTAACCCTCCCTTCCCCGCAGACTAACCTTAAGACAATCTTACCCACAGTGAAGCCCTAAGACTCCCTTACCCACAGCCTAACCCTAAGACTCCCCTTCCATTATCCTAACCCTACCCTTTCATTACCCTAACCCTCCCCTTCTATTACTCTAACCCTCCCATCCCTGCAGCCTGACCCTAAGACTCCCTTCACCGCAGCCTAACCTTAAGCCAATGTTACTCACAGTGAAGCCCTAAGACTCCCTTACCCACAGCCTAACCCAAAGACTCCCCTTCCATTACCCTAACCCTACCCTTTCATTACCCTAACCCTAACCCTCCCATTACCCTAAAACTCCCCTCCCACAGCCTTACCCTAAAACTCCCTGTAAAGTCATACGCACCTCCCGTCGGTGCGGTTGGTGCGACAGGTCTACAGTCGCATTTCTGAAGAATGAATAGATAAGTATTTTTAAAAAATTTGCATTCGACTGTCTCTATTTCTAAAATTGCATTTTCTCAGTGCTTTAATAGCCTAAGTCTAAATAACAGTTTAAAAATAAATCTGGTTAGAATCCATATGCAATAAGCATACGCAAAGTATTCTTCCTGCATGCAAAGAATAACATTTATCTGACTCCCCCGACATTTACCATGGTCTTGCCAAGGTGTAAATTTCCACCTGTTTTAATCTTATTTTTAAACACTGAATTAGGTCCTTATTAGGAGGATGGAAGTTGAGCTAATAAAACATTTTTCATGTGAATAATTAGATAACAATGTTTGGAACCTCTTACTTTGATGATCAAATTAGCAATTGTTAAATATAGCCTCTAATTATACTGTGCAAATATTGTATTGGCAGAGTAGGTAAGAAATATACAAAATATGCTTACAATGAATTGTGCTTCTATTGTTATTGTTATTGCAATGAGTAATTCTTAGTACATTTAGTTGGTGTTGTCTTCTGACAGAGGTCAGGTGAGGTTACCAGTGACCTTAAATCATCCCCTGGTACTATCTACTATCACTAGCAATAAAAAAAGACCTAATCTGTATTTATCCTAATTAGATTAATGAAAAGGTTGTAGTGTTATGCTGCACACACGTTTGACGCTGGTGTGATAAATATACAATGGAGCACACACACAGGATGTATTGTATAGACGATACAGAGAAGAAAAGAAGACCAATATATTGCAGTGGACATGCAATATACAGGCAAGATAAAATATCGTATGCATCATACACCGTCTACTCTCATTCCCATAGGTCGTCATCAGGTAGTTTTATTCAATTAATTAGACAGTGTATATGGGGTATTAAGTTCTGTTATAGGAAGGAAATTCACAACCCAAATCCCTGGAAAATGGTTTGAACCTATGTAAAATCACAAATAAATACAATTGGCTTCAATTTTTTCTACTTTTTAATAAAACCAACATTTCTTTTTTTGATGCAAACCAAAGGAAAAACAAACATACACGTTGTGTACAACATAAGGTATGTGGATAGTTATTTAAGCCAACAATTGTCACAAGTGTCTCATATGTATAGTGCCTACTAAGAGATTAAACAGTGTCTGAATTGTCAGCAGTAGAGAAATATAGATGAACAGGTATATGGGAATAGATATAAGCAGGTAATAAGAGAAAAAAGGAGGGCATGTAATGCTTCTTCAAGCTGGCATGTGGTAGTCGATATAAGCCTTTTGATGATCATTCAATAGTTTTTTTTAATTGGTTACCGATTAATGCTGTGTACTCAAGAAAAGACCAATTCAAATAAAAAAGTAATTGTTCTTATTAGTTTGTACCATTGTGTAGCCGGTACCAAGGTTACCAATCAGTTGTGATACAAGCAACCATACTTTTACATGGTGGCTTGTGACTGACTGGATAACAGTACTTACTGCATAGTTGGTACAAGTATGTTCAATTTATGGTATAGTGGCCCCAAGGATGCAATTTGTATGGTGTTCTCAAGGATGTGATCAGTACGGTATAGCAGTCACTATAATAATAATAATTATAATGGGGTAGATCCACAACTACGTCCATCTTCCATAGACGGACGTAGTTCAATAAACAGTAGCTACTGCGCATGTGTAGTAGCTATTCTACGTAATCTGCGCATCGTTTCGATGCTTAGATTGCGCATATGCGGTCTAAAAGACCGCATATACGTAATCTATGTATCGAAACGATACGCAGATTACGTACAATAGCTACTACGCATGCGCAGTAGCTATTGTTCATTGAATTACGTCCGTCTATGGAAGATGGACGTAGTTCTGGATCTGGCCCGATGTTTGTATGGTATAGCCTTAAGAAATCATCTGTATTGTATGGTGTTCTCTAGGATGTGATCAGTAGACATCGGATTATATGCACTATCAAAATGCCAAAATATGCATGCAAATATGCACTAAAAAAAGGGCGAAATATGCACAATCAAAATACTATTTATTATTAGAATTAACGTTTATTTTCACAATATATGGGAAGCAGTACTCACATGTTGATCGATCTGGTATTTTTTTGATGAAGGTATTCGCTTGTCACAAACCTTGCAGAAAATCACGGTGCCATCAGTGGTAAATTGGCCTGGGTCATTTTTTATCCAAGATTCCATTAAAGTCTGGGTATTTTTTTTCACTGGCGGCATTATTTTAACAAAAATAAGAGGCGCACGTCACTGGCTGCGGCCTGCCACCGTTCCCATGTAATATAACACGCCTAACAAATTTAACTACTGAGATAAGCACTGTCAATGAAAAAGTACTAAAATATGCAATAACGCTATAAAAATAGCGTTTAATGCATTTGCATATGCAAACATGCAAATGCATATAATCCTATGTCTAGTGATCAGTATGGTATAGCAGTCACTAGGATAATGATTGTATGGTATAGCCTTAAGATATCATCTGTATTGTTTGTCTGTCTCTAGAATGCAGTGTGCAGTGTATGGAGGTCACAAGGATAAAGTCAGTATTGTATGGCAGTCACTTGGATGAAGCGGAAATTGTACAGCAGAGACTAGGAAGCTGTCTGTATTGTATAGTAGAAACTAATATTTGCTTTCTTTTATTGTGGTTACAAGATTGAGTTCTGTATTTTATAACGCTCACATATATTAGGTAATGTAGGATGGTTATTGGTGTTAAACATTAAATAGTTAAACAGGAGGGCACCGATTTATAGTTTGCAGGGGGTTGTTAAATACCCCACCAGTTGCCTCTTGTTGCCTCCACCAGTAGATCACAATCAATAAAAAAAATAGTTACAAGACAGGCAGATTATGAATCCTTGGCTGAATCCAATACTTACACCTCCCATACTCATCTGTGATCTCTCCTGGACAGGAAACATTTTAAGGTAAACAACCCCTCACTCATGTTCATGGAGGCCAATGGATGGCTGCCATAAGCTGTCCAATCAGCAAGCTCAACAGTCACCCACATGATCACAGGAATAAGCCACTGTTACAGGTGCCATACAGGTCTTAACAATGGTTTTACCAACAGCAAGAGAGAGGGGAACATTGAGACAATAAAAGCATTAGTTCTTCTCTGGTGTGTAATTGTCTGTATTCCGGATGTGAATGTAATTGTGTAATTTACTAGTCTAATGGCTTTCTCAGGAACTCACATACGTAAATAAGATAATAAATGGTATCTAACATACATTATGTCACATTCACGTTTACTGAAGCTGCTCTGTCAATGACACAAAGTGACTAGTCCTATTGTTATGTTCCAATGTAATGTAAAACACTTGCTCAGCTTTTCCCAGCACAATGCTACTATATTATAATGTCACACACAGACAGACAATCATATCAAGGGATGGGTAATGCTGGTATCATATAAAGAGTAGCTTAGAATGTAATAAATGCATTTTACACTGAATAATTGTACTGACTGTGTATGCCAATAATAGATGGTGGTAATATACAAAGAAAGTGTGTTAAAAGCATTGACGTCAGGCATGCAAGAGTTGGAAGGTGTGATCTATAAAGGAATATACTGCATATTGAACAATGCTTTGCCAGGTAACTAACTTGAAAACTTGACTCCAAGCTAAGCAATCAAGTTTAAAGAAGCAAAAAAAAAAAAACCCCCACACAACTGAAATGCATTTTGTATTCAGGAGTGTTGATGGAGGGGAGGTTCTGTGGTGACTAAATATTTCTAAATCTATTTATTTATATACAGCGTTATCAGATTATATAGCGCTTTTCAGAGAATATTTCATATTTACATCAGTCCCTGCCCCAATGGAGCTACATACGAAGGTCCCTAACACAGACTATGGTTAACTTTTATTCAGCAGCCAATTATCCTACCAGCATGTTTTTGGAGTGTGGGAGGAAACTGGAGCAACCGGAGGAAACCCCACACAGACACGGGGAGAACACACAAACTCCACACAGATAAAGTTTAGTCTGCAAATCGAACTTATGACCTCAGCGCTGTGAGAGCCACTGAAACTACTTCTTAGATGCAGGGTGGTTGTACTAGGACCTTGTTTACACAACGACACTGATACCGTCACTTTGCTAGTCAAAAATATCAGATTAAGCACTTCCTGTAATGTAAATGTTTTTTTCTCTTGTCTTTTTTCTACAAAGCTATAGAATTTAAAAGAATTAGGTTGTTCTTCTAGTTCTACTGATTTAATATGAAGCAAAAATACATTTCTTTTTGGCAACTGGAATAAACATGTTTAATGCAGATGTCTGAGTAAATATTTAGAACACATTTCTCATATATAAATGCTTGATATGTTTATGTTTAGCCATCCACTGGTTTTCATTTCATAATAAAGTACAGCTGGAATCTTATCAGTGGTTTATGCCGGGATTAAAGGTTTAGTGTCAGTTGGTTAAAACTTCAGGAAGTATTTTTTTAATGCACATCCTCTTCCTTTACAGACTATAACTACTACATCTGTACTTTGATATTATCAGCCACTGCTACTGCCGCGTTGTCATATTGCTGATCATCACTACTAGTGCTACACTAATATCTTATTACTGCTCACTATTTCTGCTGTTCTGTCCTATCACTGCTCACTACTACTGCTGTAATGTCCTATTAATAGTCACTACTACTGCCGTAATGTCCTATTAATAGTCACTACTACTGCTGTGATGTCATATTACTGCTCACTACTACTGCTGTAATGTCCTATTAATAGTCACTACTAATGCTGTAATGTCATATTAATAGTCACTACTACTGCTGTAATGTCATATTAATAGTCACTACTACTGCTGTAATGTCATATTAATAGTCACTACTACTGCTGTAATGTCATATTAATAGTCACTACTACTGCTGTAATGTCATATTAATAGTCACTACTACTCCTGTAATGTCATATTACTGCTCACTACTACTGCTGTAATGTCCCCCCTCCCCAATCTATTTGGGTCAGCTAAATAGAGCATTAGATTTAGATGTTAGATTTATGATACTTGAATGGAAGAGGATCCATACTGACTCTTAAGTGATGTCTTTTTGGTGACACATATTAGACCAATAAAATATATATATGTCAAAAAGCTATTACGAGTAATAATCAATATGCATTATTAATCTGAAGTCTGAGCTCTGATTGAATCAATGTACCCCTAATAAATCTCAGGACAATTACATCACCCCTGCTGCATACATAAGAGAAGGGATGGATTGTGATATTATAATGGACATGGAAATATAAAGACAGAAAGAGGCCACATGTAGCCAGCATCAACTATAGGAGGGGGTTAACAAAAGTAAGCACAGAATAAAGTATCTTAGTAATGGCAGTGTAAATATATGTGCATGGGGTTATGAATAGACAATTAAGAACAAGAAAAAGTGTTATGTAAATGACAATTATGCACATCTGCTGACTGATATTTCACAATGCAATAAAAGTGATTTATAGTATTACTAGCGACTACCATGCAATACAGAGGGCATCCTAGTGAGTGCCATCCAATAAAGACAGCATCCTAGTGAACTCCACGTTATACAAACAGCATCTTAATGACCAACTGTGGCCTTGAAAGGCAATTGGTTTGCCAGAAAAATTCCCTGTAAGTTCTATGGTCAATCTGCCCCTGTATATGACTATTAAATGCTGTGCTGCCTGGCATTATGTGGAGAGCAACAGAGCAGCAAACATACACACATGGCTAATAGCACTTCTCTGTAAAAGGACACACATTACAATATACCATTTTAATGAGCCTCCTCTCATAAGGGGCATTAGGTATGGCTACTTCCTTTGACAGGAGTCCATTTTCAGAGACATTTTGTCCCCAGGGGTCAGATTTACTAAGGTGTGGGAAAACAAAAGATGTTGCCCATAGCAACCAATCAGATTGTAGCTGACATTTTCTAGTATGTAATAGGAAAGTGAGAGCTAGAATCTGATTGGTTGCTATGGGCAACATCTTTCCCGCAGTTTAGTAAATCTGGCCCCAAGGCTTTCATAATAAGCATAGGTCATAAACGTCATTGTTACATATCTTTCTTCATCAGTTTCAATCATACAGGATTACCAGACTCACTGGAAAGCTTGCATTGACATATATGCTATGTCAATATGGTGACTATTAACCAGAACTGGATCTAACAATAGCACCAGGACAAAAAGAAATGGTGACCCCCTAGTGCTGGACTAGCAACCGATTAAATATTCACATAATGATGCCCCTCTTCAGCCCTGCTCATTGGATGAGTGCCCTTGTCACACCCCCAGATACAGTTTTGATTTTCAAAAATTTAATTTCTGTCTGCCACTTTTTTATACTACATTCCTATGCAGAGACAGACAGTGGCATCGTAGCTGGCACGTGCGCTTAATGCCATCCTTTAATTCTAGCTTACTCCGCTAACCCTTTAAATCACTGCAACCTGAAACCTAACCACATGTGACCAGACATCAGCACAGAATGTGTCAAATGCAGTTAAACAAACAAATGCATTACCAACAAACAATCCCGATCCCACAAATACATAAATAAATGAATAAATAATACTTTCATAAAATTGTAACATGTTACATAATCTGATGTTGCTATATAAATAAACTTGTTAAATAAAAAAATATCCTGTACAAGGATATTTATTATACTTTTTACCTCAACAGTACAACAACCTTTTAAGGCTTGTAGTTTCCCACACCCAAGTTAGATATTTTTTGTTCACAATCTACAATAACAGAATGCAGAATAACTAGACTGCTCACTTACATGGATGCCAATACTTTGTGGTAGTATATGAACTAGGGGGCAATACTGTGTGGCTTTATATTAATGAGGGGACAAATCTGAGAGGCTTTTAATGAAGTGGGAGACACTACTATGTGGCTTTTTATGAACTGGGGAATACTACTGTGTGGCTTTATATTAATAGGGGAACACTACAAGGGGGCTTTATATTAATAGGGGGACACTACTATGGGGCTTTATATTAATAGTTGGGCACTACTATGTGGCTTTATATTAATAAGGGGACACTACTGTGTGGTTTTATATGAATTGGGGAGCACTACTGTTGGGCTTTATATTAATGGGGGGCACCAATGTGTGGCTTTAAATGAATTGGAGAGCAGTACTGTGTGGCTTTATATTAAAGAGGGGGGACACTACTGTATGGCTTTATATGAACTTGGGGGTAATATGTTTAAGCTTTATATGAATTTATTATAATAAGGGCACTACTGGGGTGCATGATATAAAGTAGGGGCACTACTCTGTGGCATAATATATCCTGGAGACACAGTTGTGTGGCAAACATGAAATGATTGGCCCTAAGGGGGCTTTTCTACCCATAAGAAAAACACCCAAGGGAAGAACAGTAGAAAAAAATTAAACACATATCTTCAACCAAAATTGTGACCTTTAGAAAGTAGATTTTTTTTTTATATTGAGCTCAGAAGTCTTTATATAGATGTCACTGGTGTACTGGGGCTAATCATTTCTCTTACGGTCTTCTCCACATCAGCCTTGAACTATGCTTTGACTTCTTGGCATCTTTGACAGCTATTTTACCCAACAGACAATGCAGATTGTTAGCTGTGGTTGCAGAGTGGTGCTCGCTCAGCCGAATGAAATGAAGACTGTCACACGTCCATGTAGAAATGTAGGACAGGACAAGTTATCAGCATGCAGCCAGTGCACTTATAAGAACTGCTGAATTGTGGATCTTCATTAGATGCGTATTTCCCCTAGTCCCCTAGAGATGACTGACTGACTGACTCTGGGGAAACTGAATTATCAACTAGTAAAAGATGATAGTGCAGGGTCCCCCCACACATACACATACACACACACACACACACACACACACACACACAAACACAGCCAAAGCTGATGTGCAGCTCCTACCCCAGGGTACCTGAGAAGCAACCACAGCTTGGAACTGGCCAAGAAGCAACCCTAAACAGTTAAACTTTGCAATCTCTACGAATGGGTATAACACATGCTTCTGCGTGTGAACTGGAATAGTTAGAATGTGTTTGCCTGAGTATACAGATGAAGGTGATGACAGCAGGGTTGTGTATACAAGCCACAAAACCACAACAACACACAGTTTCCTGTGCATGAGACACACATAATTCAGGAAGGAATATACCACACACTCCAGCACTGGTACTTACTGGTTACTAGCATAGCATTATACTGTTTGTTTTATTATAACGTACATTTTAATTCAATAAATACAGTTTTACAAGTTCCTTCCATCACACTACAAACCCTGCATCCCATACAGAGACTTCCCTTACACAGAGAGATGATACAATGTAACATGCACAAACTCCAACAAAACTCTACAACTCACTCCAGCGACAGATCAATATAACCAGCAACTGTCCTCTTACACACATGCACTGGGTAATAATAAAACAAATATATACCTCGGGGAAGCTTTCATTTAGAATATCCTGCAGATTCCCCCTTGCCAGATAGGCAATCATCATCTACAGCAGAATGGTACCAACTCTTTCTCTCAATCCCATAAGACTTTATGCTGTGCCCGGGCTATTTCCAAACAAAAAGAATTAGTAGCCATCGGGGATAACGCCGGTCCTGGCAGTCTGTTCATTTGAGGCTGCTCTTGAAAGCAGAGCTGCTGGGAGGGAGGGGTGAAGAGGGGGGGAGCTGGAGAGCTGCACTGAGCATGCTCGTAATGGGATCTCCTACCAGCATGAGGTGTCAACCCTGACATCCCCACAGCAACCAGCAGTTTATAGGATGGAGACACAGGACTGAGTAACAGAAAACAGATGCAAGTCTCTGCAAAGCACGCTGCTATGCCTCTCAGGACCCGGGAGACTAAGCTCTAAGCATTGTGGTTGCACAAATTGGTCCCTCACAGGATATGGGGGTAAAAATAAATAATAACAACAGGGAAACCTCATTATACTCATACTGTATATAACATTTCAACCTTTCACACAGGGGTGCAAAACATGACTACAGACCACTAACAGTTATAGAATGAATAGCAGACTGGCATCGGAGGATTATGGTGCCAATCACATCATTGGGCTGGATCCAGACCTTGTTAAGTGCATGAACTTAGTTACTCCTGGCCTAAACCATGTTGATTTCAGGGGGAGCCAAGTTAATTGTATTCTTTGCATGCAGGGATATATCCTTAAATTGCTTACTGCACACAGATACTGACCAGATTTACTATCACACTGTTATTTAGACTTGGGATAGGAAACATCACCTCTCAACTCTAATACTGTTTACAACAGATGCAATATGACTCCCCTGCAATCACCATGGTTTAGCCCAGGAGTAACTAAGTTCATGCACATAACAAGGTCTGGATCCAGCCCATTATCATCAGATGGAGCCTACATCTTCCCATGATGCTGCAGAGTCATCGAAAGCTGCATTGCATTGTGGGATATGGCTCTGGGGAGCTTCTAATTTTCCACGATCAGCAATGTCCCAATCCCTGGAGGAAAGCTCAGTGTGTACTGACACACTATCTTCACTAAACCGATTCTCATTTATGTCTCTGCCTTCGTGGGCGAGCTAATCATTGCAGCGAAGATTTATAGGAACCATTTCTTAACCACAAACAGGAAAATAGAGAGCAGTGCATATGAAGGGCATCGTGCTGCAGTTTGGGGCTAAAATCGTTACTGCTGATACCACAAGATATTGGATCGTTACTAAAAACTTCAGTGTGTATCCAGATCAGGCCCAGCGACAGTAGGGACAGCAATCCACTGCTGCAGACACTACCGAGGAAGGGTGTGGGTCGCCGCCTCAAACGGCCCTTTTATAAAAGCAGATGTGAATGGACGCCGCTGTTAGACTCTGAAAGGCGCTCTCATCAGAGTCATGAGAGCACCTTATATTGCATTACAGTGGCGTCCATCTCAGTGCTGCGATGCAGGGAGCGGGGGGTGAGCGCCTATCCAGCATGGCACCTGGATGCACTGCATCCCCCCGCGGAGCGGGTCCCGTCAGCCCTGACCATATGTGGATGTCATCAACTCTAGACAGAGCTAACAAGAGCAATGCATTTATAGACAATGCAGAGAACATCATAGTGACATCCATATACAATACAGAGAGCAGCACAATGCCCTCTATTCTATACAGACAGCATCTTAAGCTGAGTATACACTTATTTGTGTCCAAGCCGACCTCCAGTCTATTGGCCTGTCATTGGATAATTGTGTACACTCACAAGACCACTCATAAAATCTATTAATGCTGCTTAAAAATCAGGTGATCTGACTGCCAATCACCCGATCAGTTTATAAATGTGTACGTTCCATTTCTTTTCTCTGATTTTGATGTCATGTCTTTGTGGGTGAATGACAGGCGTTCTGGTGAAGATTGGAAGAGTGTGTATGATGACAGGATCTTTTCAGCAGATGCAGATGGGAGCTCTGCTGTAAAATCATACAGGTGTGTATCATGGATTGCATGTTGTGTCTGTGAACTTGGTCTGCTGTAGGTTTGTGTAAACAGTCTTGTCGGGAGTTGGATCTGGAGAGCATTGGACAAGTGTGTACCCGGCTTTAGTGAGCCTCAAGCATTGCTGTCAACATCATAGTTCTCTTCCAACAGAAGGGCTGCTTAGCATCAAAAGCCCCTTCACTTCATAACAGGAAACTTCCCTGTAAGCCTTATGGTCAATTCATCCCTGCACATAACTCATAACATAGAAACATAGAAAGTGATGGCAGATAAGAGCCACGTGGCCTATCCAGTCTTCCCAGTTGTTTATTTAAAACTATACTGACCCCAGACCCTATTTACCTTCAATTTAGTTTGTGATTAAGGATATCCTTATTTTTGGGCTAGACTTACTAAGTTGCGGGAAAGGAATAGTGGAGATGTTGCCCATAGCAACCAATCAGATTCTAGCTCTCACTTTTCTATTATATACTAGAAAATGTTAGCTAGAATCTGGTTGGTTGCTGTGGGCAACATCTCCACTTTTCCTTCCCACAGCTTAGTAAATATGGAACCTGGAATCGGCCATGGCACTAAATATTAGTCATAGGAGCAGCTATGGTGCTAGATATTTAACTTACCACAAGTCATATTATAATGAGCACATAACATAGCTCTGCACATTACTGTTGACGTTACAAATATGGCTCTGCATATTAAAAGAAGTCACTTTGAAGAGCCTGCCCTGACAGCATGAACCTGAGCTGAACCCAGGAGCTGATTTGAAGACCCAAGCAATCTGCTCTAGTTCAGCGAACATATAGTAAGGCGCAATGTGCAGGAAAATGGGAGATGGGTATTATCACAATATAGCAAACAGTGCACTGACAGCCTTCCACACAATCTAACTGCACTTCACACACATTTCAAACATGGCTGTCTGTGATAGCTTTATATGTGCTTGGCATGTCTGTAGCAGATTTGGGCAATCGTGGGATTTTATGTTCATATCATTTTGTTTTCTTAGCAGCAAAAAGAAAAGTAAAACTGGCTCTGAGCTTGTTGCACCCTATTTTCTGGGCTGATAATATGCTCTAATAAGAGTGGATTGGACCCAAAAAGTAAGTAGCTTCCAAATGGTCGGATCACAAAACTTTGACAAAGTGGCAGCATGTGCTCAGCAATCCACAATTCCGGTCTGTTGCCACTGTGTGTAACTAATATTTCTGCATCTTATTTTGTACACAGAATGAAAGCTGTGGGTATGTGTGTTTACACATCTCAACCACTGTTTACAGCATACCTCCCAACATTTGAGAATTGGAAAGAGGGACAAAATGGCATGGTAGAGGGAGGGTGACTTGTACCACCCAGTGGGTGTGTCTGGGGAAGTGGGTGTGTCTTAAACCGTCCAGAGGTGTCTGCCCCGGTTATCCAGCCTCTATATTTCTGCCCGTTATTCAGCCTTCATATATCTGCCCCAGTTTATTATCCAGCCTTCATATATCTGCCCCTGTTATCCAGCCTCCGTATTTCTGCCCCAGTTTATTATCCAGCCTCCATATTTCTGCCCGTTATTCAGCCTTCATATATCTGCCCCAGTTTATTATCCAGCCTTCATATATCTGCCCCTGTTATCCAGCCTCCATATTTCTGCCCCAGTTTATTATCCAGCCTCCACATACCTGCCCCAGTTTATTATCCAGCCTCCATATATCTGCCCCAGTTTATTATCCAGCCTTCATATATCTGCCCCAGTTTATTATCCAGCCTTCATATAACTGCCCGTTATCCAGCCTCCATCGGGAACGTTGGGAGGTATGGTTTACAGTGTGTTGATATGACTTGCAGGCTTGTGCAGTGCCACCACAAGTAAACAGGAATTACTGCAACATGCAGAGGAAAGCACAGATTTTAATCAGCAGTCAGTGGTTCTCACTCAATTCCATGAATGTTTCAGCATCATTTGTCACATGACAACACGACACTGGAAGAAGCATAGGATCACCGCAGTTCACACACACACACGCTTGCATTGTATCTTGCATTAATCTTTACCTGCTCATTAGTACGACAGATACTTTATTAATAGATTATATTCTGTATATATATATTGTCCTGAAATAAAGTATTTTCTATCCCTTTCATGTATAAGGGAATTAAGACCATAAAAACTTTTTTTCTGTTGTCTTGTGCATTAAAATAATTAGCTTATTACTATTATATATTATTATATTTCATTGTCTTGATTCTGCTTCTCCAATGATACCAGTTACAGGTTTTATATTAGTTGTGTAATAAGCTGTATATCATTTTCTCAGTTCACCCGTTTGTTTTTTGTGGTGACGGGGTTGCAGCGCCAGTGGTGTATTCTTTTAGGTTTATGCTTTTAGTATACGCTAAGGATCTTAAGTCCTTTTTCACAGGCTGCGTTCCCCTCACTATTAGAATAATTTGATCATATTTTATTTTATTTTAATTCATACCTATCTTGTATGAAGAAAAAATTGTATGAGCGCTAGAATAAGCCAATAAATCTCGACAGGAAAAATTATTAACAACAACTAATTTATTGGACCATATAACACATTAAAATATAGGATATAGAGCATCGGTAATATCCATAGATTTGCAATAATAGTGTACACAAATACAATGTACCCCAAATGTAATTACAGACATACAAACATATGATATCACTGGGATATAGCACTCAAAAAAGATACCCCCAATAGGAAAGTACTTATGTGGTATGGAGGAACTATGAGATGGAGGCAGAAATAAATCCACTTAATACTCAAATGGATAAAACTGCATGTTAAGTATTCTCTACCAGTGATCCAAGCAGATAGTAGCTGTTTCAGTAAGGTTCTCAGACTGTAGAACAGATCACAACAATCCAAGCGTGAATGGAGAAGTAAAAACCTGCAGCAATATTGGAGCATTGATCACATATGTGGGAAGCAGTGGTGATTCCAAATGTTAGTAATGAACACACCTGTGCTCCAGCAGTGACACCTGGAAAACATGCACTGTTAGGGGGTCCGCGGTTGAGAAACACTGCCATAGAGGAATATATAGTAGCTGAATCTCTATGTTAGAAAATCCAGACGGTAATGGGACTAGCGTTGAGCAGAGAGTCCAGTATGTCAAATGGGTACAAAAGTACAGGAGGGTAAAGACCAGATGCAGCCTTGACGCGTTTCTTTGTCTGTACCGACAATTTCCTCAGAAGGAGTCTCTTCTGTTATCTATCTGATATATCCATCTATATCAATCACCTCTGAATTTCCCACTAAGAGTTATTGATTTATGTGTTTCCCCATCAGCGAGCAATATTATTGTACATGAACCCCCGCACTCTGCAGGTTGCTTTGTGTTCTTTAAATGCCAGTAATGATTTTTAGTCCCAGTCAGGCTCTGCTTTTACTGTAGTACTGTGACCTTAGGTCACGTGGCGCCCTGTAAACAGAGCAGTGGCTGTGCATAGCGCAGCCAGCTCTATACAGGCAGGAGACAGGAGCGCTACGTGAATGCTCCGCCCCCTTGCTCCCCGGCTACAGTGTAAGAGGATGGATGTCAGTGATTGACATCCTCCTCTTAAGCACACTATCGCAGTTGCCAGAATATGACGGCGGCTGCGATACACTGTGCTTTAGAGGAGGATGTCAATCTCTGACATCCATCTTCTTTCACAGCAATTTGTGGGGGCCCTTTGTGTGTGGGGGCCCCGGCACGACCGCCCCGATTGCCCCATGGATAATCCGGTCCTGCCTAAATCTCAAACTAAATTGAGGGTAAATAGGGTCTAGGGTCAGTATAGTTTTAAACAACTGGGCAGACTGGATGGGCCATGTGGCTCTTATCTGCCGTCACTTTCTATGTTAGAGGCAGGACCTAAAGCAATGATTTGTATTTATTACATCAGCAGGCCCAAATGTTGGGCATGCGCCTGCACTTCCGGGAGCAGTGTCTGAATTTCAAGAGTCTGACGGATATTCAATGAGAGTTGGCAGCCAAGTTATATCTAAATGTTAGTTCAGAATATGTTCCGAGCTATAAGCACAAACTGACATGCACTTTGAGCATGCACAGTGTGAAAAAGTGGCCACGATCAGACTGAATCAGAAGTTTTAGTCCAGACCAGTAATTTCATTATTTTTGCAAGTCAACGATGGAAAGATGATGGAAAATATAAAAATATTATTTTGTGGATGGTAAATATGAAAAAGGAAACGTCATTGCTAAATCTAACAACTAGGCTGCTGTGGGTCTCAAGGAAAGGAATAACCCATTATTACTAAAATCCTCTTTGGTATGTAAACTGCCACATCATCTAGGTATAACTACCAGGCTCAATAGTAATTATTTAAATAGAAGTAGCAGCATTTAAAACAATTATCTGGGAGTTAACTAATTGCAAATCTATATAAACCTGGACACAAACATAACTGAAAATATTGGAATCTCTGTGCACAACTATGTGCAGTCCTAAAGATTGGGGGAACACCGTGAACATGTGAATTTTTAAGCAGTGGCTCTGAACCGTCTACTGACTTTATTACCTGGGTACAGTGTCAGCTTGCATTGGCTTTGTAGATTATCTAGGTGTGTGGTTTATTGTCATTTATGTAATGTTTTGTCTTGTTATAATGTATGTATGTCACCACAGGACATTTTTTTTGCCCTAAATAAAGCTGCTTTTTGGGTCATGGTAGTTCTTTTAATGTCATTTTTGTTCATTTGTGGTTAAATAAAGCTTTTGGAATTTTAGTTTACAACTTCCGACAGACCAAATTAATCTATCTGCATGGATTTACTAAACTGCTGCTGTCAGAGATTTTGGGGCCCAGGACACATTCACGTGACACCCGTCTCCTATGTGACATCACCGTTGGGGCGATTGGGGCGCAGCGGATCAGCATTAATAGCGGGCCGATGTGCAATGAGGTGCTACCCTGTGCATTGGCCCACTAATGTGCACTTCTAAGCAGCAAGTATCAGCCGTAGGATACCGCTGATACCTTCTGCTGCAGAGCCAAGGGTAAGTATCAGCGGGCCCCATTAGCTCCGGGCCCGGGACACTAGTCCGTTGTCCCCCCGGAAGGCGGCCCTGGTCACAACCAGTTTGTTAGGGGACATATGTGAACATCTTCAAATAAAGTCCCTAAGCAGTCTCAATTTGCACATCATCACGTTACAGCAAGTTCATTAGGGACAATGAGGCATTAAAAAGTTCATAAGGCGACTCCTGACAGCACAAGAACAAATGGATGTAGAAGAGGTAGCAACAGATAAACATTTATATGTCCAGCTGCCATACACTGGGAAGGCCAGGGAAAGGTTCTGTTATCGGTGCCATATATCTCTCCAGCTAAGACCCATTACCCTAGCAGAAGAGGGAGGAATAGCAGAATGTTAGCTGACTGGCTCAGCTTAAAATACAGTATAGGGCGTTAGCAGCCAGTATAAGTTATACATGTCAAAAGACCAAATAATCGTTCCAAAGCGTTTCTGGTACAGTTATTGGCCATTTAAAAATACATCCTGACCATACACTACAGCAAATATTGGCCCTAATCACCCAATAATTAAATAATCGCACTAGTGTATGGCCAGCTTCAGAAAGAGGTATGTTGTGAAGAAGTCACGTGAATGGTGACAGCGACAGACCAATCAGCAAACACTTTCATCACACATCACAAAGAAAGTTTCTTTGTTACTTAAATGCACCCACAAATCTGTAGCAGCAGATTAAATAACAAAAGGCCTGATCCTGAATAAAGAATGATAATGGACTACCACAAGCTGCTTGCTGAAGTCAGGTATTTTTCTGACGGTATTCATACATACTTACACATACATACACTTATACTAGTGTTAATTTAGTCCGCAGCCAATTAACCTACGACCATGTGTTTTGGAGCATGGAAGGAAACCGCAGCAACCAGAGGAAACCCACACAGACACGGGGAGAACACACAAACTCCACACAAATAAGGCCTAGTCCGGGAATCATACTCATGACCTCAGCGCTGTGAGACACAAGCGCTACTCGCTGAGCCTCCGTCCTGCCCTGTAGGTGCGAATACATGCATATAATTGGTCCCATCACACCTCTATTATCCGCACCATGATACATTTACAATTCATAACATAAAATCTTTTATGTACTGAAGAGGTTGAACTGGTGCACATGACACTACAATGATAGTATGATAGAAAGCACAGGCTGTCACATCATGGTGTGTTTACAAGGACTGTATTACTCCACGAAAGATCAAAGGGATCAGAGAAAATATATCCACTTAGTAAAGACCTGAATCCTCTAATCACGTTGCTTTGCCTGCTGTTCTTCTCATGAAATTACTGGCTATTGTGTACAGTGTATTACACTTCCAGTTACAGAAGTCAGACTGTTTCTAAAATGGTCCGATAGATAGAATGTCCATTTATTTAAAAAAAGCCCCTAAAAGTGTGATTACAACCAGATGAGAGTTGTTACAGTTTCTCCCTATTTAACCAATGTCAACAGGTGATGGTAGCCTATAATGCATTACCAAAACACATCCGTTATAAAACATGGAACTAAGGGGGGATCTTGCAGTTGTGGCTCACATGAGGGCAAGTCGTCACTAACATGCACAAAGGTCCTGGTTCAACAGCAAAGAACATTTTTTCGGCATCACACTGTTTAAAAAAGTTCATAACTCTACAGTACACAGATCAGGTTTAAGGTGCCATCTTCTGGGGTAAACAGCAGCACTTACCCTGAAGCAGCCAAACAAATTGTACAGCCTCGTCCAAGGGCCTCGGTATGAACAGCCTCAGATAGTTTTTTTTGTCAGTAAAAGTTAACAAATGATAGCTTAATCCTGGCCTGTGCGGCTCCAACTAATACACTTAGATAGCTTCCTCCCTAAAGTGTGAGGACCTAACGTCCCACTCACCGAAAAAACACAGGACTTACTGACAGTAGAGACAGTATCTCTCAGCAGGCTTGTGTGACCTGCTCCCCAGGCAGTGAGTGAGAGAAATCAAACCTTTAACTCATGTCTCAAAGGTTTCAACCTCCTAATCAACCTAACCAAGGCTATAGGCCCTGAAGACACAAGATGGGTCTGATGGATGGAGCCCACCCTCACTCTCCATCCATAACCTTAAGGACCCTTAATCTATATTAAAGACAAACAACTGTTCTGGAAACCTCTTTTGCAAAACAGACACACTTTGCCTGGGGTTTTAAAACACATCAGATAGAAACACGGGCCGTATCGATCTCACCGAGTAAAAAGTACCAACAGTGACTGGTCTGCACATAAACTAAATCAGTACAATCAAGCTGTAATGCAATGGTCATTTGCTGGCTTGTCTTTACCACAAAATGTCATTGCTATAGTCTGCCAGACTATTCCAGATGTGTGTTTAAGCATGAAAGCAGCTAGAGGCACAAATGACTTACACATGTTGGTGGAGGAAAAGTCTGAGCTGGTGTCCCCATCATATTGTCCACCGATAACGTCTTAGCCAGGCCAAGCGTTCACAGCCGCCTCTGAAAAGTAAGGAGCACACAGGTCATAAGTCATACACTGTATACTGTAATAGACGCCGAGCACCTGTTAATTTGGGTGGCAGCTGTTAGTAAAGCTTTGGCTGTAAACTACTTTAAAGCTTTGTTTATATACACCATGTTTATAGTAACATTAAAAGATGGTGTTATTTTTCTACAGGGTGACGATACATATTATGCATAAGTCAGAGAAGCATGATTGATGGGTCTGAATTCAGTGGTTAGTGCTGCTCCTTACAGTGCTGGAGTTTTCTGTTTGATCTCTAACAAGCCCTTATCTGTGTGGAGACTGTACAATATGTTCCAGGTTTGTGTGGATTTTATCCAGGCATAGGGCCGGCGCGTTGCACTCTGCGGGGGGATGCGGCACATCCAGGCGCCATGCTGGAGAGGTGCCGCCGCTCATCCCTCTGCTTCTCAGAGCTGACAATTAGCCAGATCTGTGACAACTGTGAGATCCAGCGCCGGTCCTCAATACAGCGACGCCAGCCTGTGCTGTATGTAGATGCTAGAACCAAGTGGGCTAAAGGACCTCTGCTGATGTCTAGCCCATGTGACCAGTCACCTGATCAAAGGGAGGAGTCAGTGTTTCCTCCATGTTCCTGTCTCGGGCACAGCAGTGTGATTATAATATTCATAAAAGAGGAGGGCGCAAATGTATTTTTTTCAGGGGGGGGGGCAGACATGCCAGCACCGGCCCTATCCAGGCACTGTGTGTGCGGGTCAGGTAATATAGACTGAAAGCTCAATTGGTGCAAAGACTGGAGCTGTGTACTCAGATCCAACTCCCGACCTGACTGTTTACACAATCCTACAGCAGATCAAAGTCACAGATCCAGCACCCGATGCATGATACACACCTGTCCAAACTTACAGCAGACCAATTTGCGCCAGACCGATCTTGCCTGACATCAGAATCGGGAGAAGAATTGGATGAAGCAGTCATGTGTATACATGCGTGCACTGGTCAGTGATTAGCAGTGGGATCGCATGATCTTAAAGCAGATTTAAAAAATCATTTCACCCACCAGGATTGATGTTTCGCTCATGTGACATAAACTCTTATCCATTGTTTGGTCAACAGATCGATTTGATTGGATGCAAATTAGATAAGTGTGTACCCAACTTAGGTCTGGAATCACAACACCGTGCATGTTGCACCTTCGTCCGTAATTTACCGATACTAGCTACTACACATGCGTAGTAACTATTTTACGTAAGCTACGTATGTACATACGTACATATGTACAATATGTACATTACGTAAAATAGTTACTATGCGTAGTAGCTAGTATCGGTAAATTACGGACGAATGTGCAACATGTACAGTGTTGTGAATCCAGCCCTTAATATGTATACGACTCATTAGAGGCCTATTCAGTAATACTTGCAGGAGAGCTGTACTAGAACCCTTATGTGGAACTAGGGGAATAAGCTTTTTTTTTTTAATAAATGTTTGCTAACAAGACCCCTTAGAATCAGAGCCCGATTAGCCAGTCTAGTACGCAGGGCTTTAGGGATGGATGGAGGGGCGATGAATGGAGGATGGTTCATATAACAGCGGACAAAGCTCTATCAGGTCAGCTGAGCTTTAAAGACCGCACTACGCAAGCTATGTACCATAATGGCACGTACATAGCTTAAATTAGCTACTACGCATGTGTAGTAGCTCAATTCTTAGTACTACGCACTTAGGAAGCATTCTTCTAAGTGTGAATCCGGACCAATGTGTGAGTTACTCTGACTTTACATGTCACAAGTAGTGAGAGCAATGGGCCTGATCCTGATTTACTAGAAATTCCATACACAGCCTGCGCAATGGAGGCTAACATACGAAATTCTGATTCACAATAGCGCACATATGAGATCAGGGCACTACGCCGCTCTCCTACATACGGATAGTGAATCCTCGGACCAAGGACTACCTTAACTATTCCGTATGCATCTCCATGCGAGTGGAATAAAGAATAGTAAATAAGTGCTAAGCCCAGCCCTTACTGTACGATTTAAATGCCTAAGGCTACCAATCTTGTATGCATGGTGAGTGGCCCTGCCCCCCTTGTGGAAGCTAATTTGCGCACGCAACGCAGCATAGGGCGGCTGCGTTTCTTTGCAGAGGAAAGGGTAATGCACATGCGCGTTTACGTCAATCTGTGCTGCGACTCCTCAGTTGCTACCGCTGCTGTCCTAGATGTTCCTGCACAGTATTTATAGATATATAAGCGCTGTGACTACAATCAATGCTCTATAAAAAAGGATGCAAACCAATGATGATGGGTGTCTTGCAAATATACACGATTGTTTTGATGTTCTGATCTAGAGAGCTGCAAGTTATTCTAAACACAACAGTGATCCTGTTCTACCCATACAATGGTTGGTTACAGACATAGAAAACTGCAGCTGAATTAATGAATTTCTGTAAAAGTGCTCTTACCTTATCCCTGCCTGAGAGACCACATGCGGGATGGGAGGAAGCAGAAGTGGCTTCTGGTGAGTTCTACCCCAGGGAAGTGGTGCAAGACTCTCATGCATCCTTCTCCACAGCTCCAGCGTGCTGCCGTCACTATAGCAACCGACAACTCTGCAGGGGAAAAAAAGGCGTGTACGACAGCACAAACACCGTCCTATCAGAAGGCACCATCTCCTGCCCTAAGTTCAACTTTCTCCAAGTCATTACGCGGTTGGTGTGGGAAGGGGGAGGCGGGATTTAAGGGTGTTGTGTGATTGGTGGCAGGCTGAGACATGAGAGCTGCCCCGTGCCATGTATAAAGTAATGACTGTCTCGTAGCCCATACCGTGGCTAGTAATTACACAGGTTGCAAGGCGGCTTCAGCGTAGAGTATTGTTTCCTCTCCCTGGGATGACACATTTTTTTCCACGCTGTAGTCCAGGCTTGTGCTGTGCATGTATGTAGCACATAATAGGTCATATAATGTCATTTACTGAAGTCTTAATTTGAAGATTCGGCAATATAAATTCATCTTATGCACAATCTGAGAGGCGGAACTACAGGCGGTGCATGGCACCGGGGCCAAGGAGATAATGGGGGCCCACAGCAGCCACCGCATCGGCACTACCGCAGTGCCAGGGCCGGATTTTCCGCAGGGGGCCCTGGCTCCTGACACTGTGGCTCGTATAGAGAATATACAGTGTATTGCCAATTGAATAGACAAGTTCATATTCATACTGAATAGACAATAAAGAATAAAAAGTTGAGAGAAAGTTCATATTGATTATGAACATTAACTTTCTCTCAACTCTTTATTCTTTATTGTCTATTCAATTGGCAATACACTGTATATTGCCATTCCGACCCGCACTGTATATTCTCTATTCTCTATTTTTCCATTCTCTATTCATATTCTATGAATTTGAACTAGCCGCGTTTTAACCGAATCCGGTATTTGAAAGCCGCAGCGAGGCAGAAGACGGAGATCCCTCCGAAAACATCCAAATGATATGTATTGTAATTGCAATTATATGTATTGTGTTCACTAGAATTCATATCAAAACAAGACTTAAAAACTTGCTGGGATATTGTAAATGCAGAAGACCAAGATCCCTCCGCCGTGCTTGCAGCGGTCACGCATGTACAGGTCAGGATACCGATACTGCAAGTATGGCGCAGTGATGGCTGTGGGACCCATTATCTCCATGGGCCCCGGCTCTGTGTGTGGATGCAGGGCCGGCGTGGTCTTTCCACTATGCTGACAGGCAGCGCTCACACAGGAGGTTCCTGTATGCACCTGACATGACATGTAGGAGGAAGAGTGCCGCGGAGGAGGAATAGAGGAATACTGGGAGGCTGAAGACACATGAAGGAGAATATTGGGAGACTGGAGATACGTAAGGGGGAGTACATGCAAGGGGCAGACATTGGATTAATATATACACTGCACACACACAAACTGGACAACTAAGTGCTTACAAGGCTATACATACATATATATGTATGGACCATTCCCAGACCCATAATATAGCCCATATATACTTTATTAATTGTGCCATGTCTAGACCCCTAGCATATATTTGCACCTGGGCCCAAAGCATATGTTTGCACCTGGGCCCATGACTTACTAGTTCCGCCTCTGCACAATCTATATATGGATACACGTAAAATAGATTAGTAACATGTTGAAAAACATATGTAGCATATGTTCTTGTGATGGAAGTAAATTTTAATTCATAGGGGTGCTGTACCGGATCCACACTCCCACACATTTTCTGTAAGTGCGGGGGTCTGTCAGTCTACACGAGATAGGGGAGTGAACACCCCCTGACCCTTCTCTTTCTCATTCGTAACAAGTTTGACTTACGCTGCCAAAAAGGCATCCTTAAGTTACACTTGCAGATCAACGGTCCGTTCGACCGCTGATCCGTTCGTAAGTAGGAGGTGACACCCACACTGTAAACTTTACATGCTTCCCCCTGACCACCGTAGCGGGCGGGGGGAAGCACAGACCTTTTTTTCTTAAATGTCACAAAGTTCTGTACGATGGTAGTAAAACTAACAACATCTGGGGGACACATGCGCCCTCCAGTCCATTCAGCCCACTTATGTACCTTGCGTGCATAAGTGGACTGTTGTTACAATGGGCCGGATCCAGAACTACGTCCGTCTTCCATAGACGGACGTACTTCAATAAACAGTAGCTATTGCGCATGCGTAGAAGCTATTGTACGTAATCTGCGCATCGTTTCTATAAGACCGCATATACGCAATCTACGTATCGAAACGATGCGCAGATTACGTACAATAGCTACTACGCATGCGCAGTAGCTACTGTTTATTGTACTACGTCCGTCTATGGAAGACGGACGTAGTTCTGGATCCGGCCCATTGTCTGGATCCGGCCCCAAGTCCGGAATCCTAAGCCAGTGTGTATTTGGACCATTTTGCCTGTGCTCCGATAAATCAGAAAATGTTATACACTACACGGTAACCGGGAATTAGTTTGAGGAACCCAATGGATCAATGAACTTTTTTGTTAACAAAAAAAATACATGTATTCGAAAAAGCATTCCATGTGTCAGTATACAACAAAGTGTATTTCAAAGCCATGGACCTGATTTCAAATTAATAAAATGAGCTGATTTACATATGCAATATACGCAAGTCAGCTTCGAAGAGGTTCTGCACATGCTCGGTACCTATACTTACACAATGGATTGCAGTTGCCGATGCTTCATTCTGTGTGGCATAGGAAAGACACATGGTGGGTGTGTGTGCTTAGGTATTTAAATCATACAGCAAAGGCTGGGTTTAGCCTGTATTCCGCACGCAATATTCAGTGGGGTAGTTACTGGCTACTTGAGTCTAGATGATTCCTGTAGATAGCCAAATAATAAATATCTGGCAGTGAGAATGTTCTCGATTATTTAGTGCGTCTCAGAATTCAATGCAGTATTACAGCGGAAGTTATATTCAGAAATATAGTGTTTTTTTTATTATACCATATCAAAGATTTGTACAATGTGATTCATTTCTGACATATACAGTAAAAATGCTTTCTTTCTACAGAAACAAAACATCTATAAAAAAAAAATATATGAAAAATTGCTGTAACTTTATTAATGTAGACTAATCATGCATTTATTAAAGATAGACTTTCTTTAATGAAACACTTTTTAGTTTTTATAACTTAGTTTTTATTGTAACATGCAACGCAGGGGTATTTGGGGTATTGTGGTGTTTGGTATTTGTTCACACAAGAAATAAGACTAAAAGTGCATAAATGAAACAAGAAAAATGATTGGACACTGGGGCTCATCCAGATTATTAGAAAAGAGCCAACCTGGTGAAAAGGTAGCTTGGAGAAAAAACATATGACGTGCGAGGGAGGCAAATAACAGTTAATAGGTGAGTGGCTTTTTATAACAAAAAAAAAAATTCTTAAAATGTCATTTAAGAATATTTTTTATGAATAATCTTTATGTTTCAGGTACATTTTAGGATTCTTAATCTTTATGGATCGGATTCAGACTCCCAAAAAGGGGCCAGGTGGGGCAAGTGCGAGCACAAGTGGGCATGGCCAATGCTGACGCACATTCCAGACTGATGGTCAGTCCCCATGTTATGTGAGGATAGAGCTGAAATCTGAAATAGAGGGTCACCTGATGGGACTGAGAGGATGTGAGCTGGGGGAAAGCTGGATACAGAGGGAATCAGGTATGGAATCCCAGCTAGAGCTGTGCTCAGACCATTTGGATGCAGTCCTATGAAATAATCACGCTAGGTTCCTATATATACAATGTTATTGTATACAGATTCTCAAAACCTGCCTGTGATATCACAATTCAGTACACTGGGGCCATATTTACTAAGTTGTGGGAGTTAATGTGGAGATGTTGCCCATAGACACCAATCAGATTCAGCTCCCACTTCCCTATACTAGAAAATGTCACCTAGAATCTGATTGGTTGCTATGGGTAACATATGCACTTTCTCTCAACTTTGTAAATCTGTCCATGGATCTGCAGAAAGTAATGGCACTATATACACAAGGGACCTGATTCAGAGCTGCACATGCCCAGAATAGTTTGTAGCACAAAGAAAAATGGGAGCAGTGCTGCCCATCCGTCTGTGTCTGCTTCAATCTGCTCTACGCTTGTGTGCTTTATACAGCTGGAAAGCTGTCTTATGCTATTTTACATTGTCAATTCCAGCCAGCGCAACGTTAGAGTATGATGAGATATTACATACCAGGCATAAAGGCCCTGATTCAGAGATTGAAAATAAGAACTTAAAGTTACACCTGGGCTAAACCATGTTGATTTCAGGGGAGTCAAATTTCATTTGTTACAACAGTATTATAGTTAAAAGGTGATGTTTCCCAGCTCAAGTCTAATTAGCAGTTTAAAAGTGAAGCTGATCAGGTATCTGTGCAATAAGTAAAAGCAAAGCATTCTCCCTGCATGCATAGAATAAAATTAACTTGACTCCCCCTGAAATCAGCATGGTTTAGCCCAGGTGTAACTTTAAGTTCTTATTTTCAGCCTCTGAATCAGGCCCATAATGCCATCACTTAGGAGGGAATTGGTTTTATACAAGTAAATAAATATAAACAAATGAAGATTTATCCAGTATCACTCTATTCAATTTCCAAGTCTTCATTTCGGGTTATAGAACACTTTAGGATAAAATATCGCTGTGACATTTGAAAAACTCTGATGTTTTCTTTGTGTTTTAAAGCAAATATGTTGAATTATATCAATCCCTCTTAATATGCATCAACCACTTAGAATCTAGTTTGCATGCTCCAGTGTTAAGCTGGCCATACACTGGGACGATGATCTATCCCAGCAAGAAGAGACCTAAATGAAATGAGTTCCTGCCAGGGAAAGGTCCCATGATTGGTGCCATACACCTCTGCTGTTAGAACTGATAATCCTAGTAGAAGAGGGAGGCACTGGAAGAAAAGGGAGTCGTTTAGTAAGCTGATTGTCTCAACTTAAAATATTGGTTGTTAGTGCCTGATATTTTTAAGCATGCCAAAAGAAAATATTTTCGTACCAAAGCATTTCTGGTGTTATTATTGGGCATTCAAAAAATCCATACAGACCATACACTTCAGTTATTCTTTGCCAATCACCCGATAATTGGTTGATCTGGCCGATAATCACTCTAGTGTATGGCAAACGTCATAGACATTTGTATGGCATTCAATGAATCAATAGTATATCTTAAAATAATTTTTGTTTTATTCCCCTGGCCTTCAGTTTTGTGGTTTTGTCAAATTAGATTTGCATTTGAATTTATAATGCAAGAGCTGCAGGTGACTTTATAAAGGAGCTAAGAATATCAATACATGTATTAAAAAATACTAAGTAGCATATAAACACTATAAAGATTCTATTACAGCATTTATCAAGTGGAAACATTTTTTTCCTTTTGAAGATTCGAAAAGAGGCTCTCAGAGCCCAGTAACAATGGTATAGGCCAGAGGTGGCCAAGCTCGGGTCTCATGAGCTACCAACGATCCATGTTTTCCAGGTCTCCTCAGATGGTCAGAGCTGAGATAATCATTACCACCTGTAGATCTTTGAGAACGCATCAGTCAGTAATGAACACACCTGTGCTTCAACAAGGAGACCTGGAAGACGTGGACTGTTGGTCGCTCATGAGGCCTGAGCTTGGCCACCCATGGTATAGGCTGTCAAATAGCACAAGTCCCATGGGGCTTGCAATCAACATGGTTTAACCCAGGAGTAACGTTCTTCTTAATTTCAAACTCCTTCTTAAGTCTGGATCCAGCCCATAATGCATAAGAATAATTATATATGAGGATGGTACTTTATATTTTTTTCACATTAGACTAACATGTATGACTTTAGCAGCACTATTAGGAACTAACTGAATTGCTCCAGGGGCTAAAAATAAACAGTATAACAGCACTACTTTTGATATTACAAAATGATGGATCAAAATATATGAAGGCCACAGCAATGAAATTGAAAGTGGTTGTGTTTCCAAATACAGGAAATTAATTAGCCTGAATCCCCACACCAAAAACATATAAACGTTAAGTGCTACATACACATACACAGTATTTTACATTGAAAAAAAAACCCCAAAACAATTGTTTTCACATTTTTTCCCACGTGGAGATAGAAAACTCAATTCTGATTTTCTGAACATTATACTATTGTGGCTGGGACTGTACCACAGGGCCGCCATCAGATATTGTGAAACTCGCGCTCCTCCTCCCATGTGACATCACACGTCATGACATCACATATGGATGATTCATTGACAGCTGATGCGTAAAAAAGTCTTGTTCTTAGGAAATTCACACTCCGCATCGGCCGTCTCTTGTGCAGCCTGATACAGCTCAACAGAAGTAGGTATCGGTGGTAGGAGACCGGTGATAGTGACTCATCTGTCCTCTACTACGATACCTGCTGCTTGGGAGCTGAGGTGAGTATCAGCGGGCCCCTCGATTTCTCCGGGCCCAGAACGAGTGTCCTGGCAGTATCCCTGCAGGACCATACCACAGTTCCATTGTTTAATGAGTACACAATTCTGTCATTTTGAAACCAATAAATGTCCTTCAAGGCAAGGCAGATCGTCTAAACCAGAGTGCCCTTTCTGGAATTGTATTTTGGCGGTAACTTGCGCTGGACGACTGAAGGTTTACTATTACGGGCAGGGGTAGTATATCGAATGGCGGAGTTTTGTCCTCCGGGAAAGTTTAAGGTTGCATATTCCGTCTCTGGCTTTGGCAAGATGGGAGGCTTCTTTTTTGGACTTTTCGGGGGTGGTCGCACCACCTCGATTTCTGCATACTGCACATTCTCGTCTACTTTGATGTGATTTTTTCTGTTTTTATCCACAACGGAATAGACTGGAAAATCGGCTACTGTGTCGTACATTGGGGCTGCCTGTTGTGCATTCTAAGGATAAGAGGAACATCATGAGTTTAAATTGAATTATCCAACAAGGTCAAATAAAATAGTTAATTACAATAATTAAACATGAATTTCTGTCTTTCAAAACAATAATAGGCATATATTCCAATGGACAGACAAAAGTTCTACGGCGCCAAGACAAATGTGAGATTGTAATGTTCAAATCAATCAATTGGAAATAATAAATACAATGAAATAAAAAAGGAAATATAAATCTAAAGCAGCTGAACTCAAAAAAGATGCTCAACCTGCAAACAATACAAAAATAATGCCATGCTGCGCTAAAGAGATTATATTCAATTACATTGCCAACGCTCATACTACATGTATCAACAATTATTTTTACTTATGATCTTCTCATAACATACTTGAATTTCGTTTTGTTTATCGTTTTAATAGAATAAAATTGTTGATACACGTAGTATGAGCAACCAATCAGATTCAAGCTCTCATTTTCCTATTACATACCAGAGAATATCAGCTAGAATCTGACTGGCTGTTAGGCCACGGCTTAGTAAATCTGGCCCTAAATGTGTTCACCTTGGGGCTCATCCAGAGTTGGGAGAAGCAGAGAAAAGGAGTATATTTACATCTTGGAATAGCCATCATGAATTGCTGAGGGAGGCAAATTGAATATGCACAAACAGAATAAAGCCAGGCACACACTAGTGTGTTTATCGATCCAGCAGGGGAATGGTCAATAAGCAGGATGATTTCCCACTAGGGAATGGTCCCAATATCAGCACCATACACTGCTCCTGCTTGTAGCGATATCTGGAAGAGGGAGGTTACTAATGAGATTGACAGTAAGCCCATGCAGCTGATTGGCTGCTCAGGCCTCCTGTCAATCATGTGCAGAGTTTCCTGTGCACGGTGTGCTGGGACCCCAGGGTTACCTGGGCAGGAAGACTGCCAGCAGCAGCTAGTCTCTGCTGCTACTGCCTCATCCCTTCGGCTCCTCTGCCCTCCCACTGCGGACTGATACTAAACCCTGCCCCTCACTCTGCCCTGAGATGCCAGACTCTGCTCCCACTCTGCCCCAAACACTGTCAGAGAGTGAGGTTCTGCAGTGCTGTGTCCTCTCTCTGTGTTCAGCCACTATATAGGCAGAGAGAGGACACAGAGCATTTAAAAGAAGAAGTCTTGCCAACACATGACAGTGTTTGTCTGCCCAATCCACGATAATTGTATGATTGGGCAAATAATCACTCTTGTGCGCGGCCAGAGTGACTATGAAATATACTTCTGTCCCCAGTTAAATTGATATATTGCATAGCTAATGGGCTGGATCCAGACGTAAGAAGGAGCTTGAAATTAAGAGAGGAAAGTTACTCCTTGACTAAACCATGTTTATCACAGGGGGAGTCAAGTTAATTGTATTCTTTGCATGCAGAGGTATATCTTTGAATTGCTTACTGCACACAAATACTGACCAGCTTTACTATCACACTGTTATTTGGATTATATATTTGGACTTTGGATAGGAAACATCACCTCTCAACTCTAATACAGTTTGCAACAGATGAAATATGACTCCCCTGCAATCAACATGGTTTAGCCCAGGAGTAACTAAGTTCAAGCACTTAACTAGGTCTAAATCCAGCCCAATGACACTTAGCTGATTATACACACAGAACATTCTGGTAAAAGCTATGACAGGCTATTAGGGTTTCCTGTACTGAGTACACATAGGGTGATGCGTTTGCTGTTAATGCTTGATCATACTAAATGCTTTGTTGGTGGGGTGTTCCCAGGGGTGGTTGCTGACAGTCACTCTGTATGAAAGAATGCAGAGAGATGGCGCAAGACCACAGGAGGGGTAATTTACGTTTTCATTTTTATTTTATTTGTGGTCTTAATATTTTTTTACATGTGGGGGATGGAGATTGAACATCCTGGGCGACTTGCTTGTATTTGCACGCCAGGCTTAAAGTTGCCAGCCCCTGGGTGCTTCTTACCCGGGGCTGCTGTATCCAAAAAGAGCAGGAAAATCTCCTGCAACAGACTTGAGGCTGTGATTTACATAAACAACCCCCAGTCTATCAGTACTGCGATTCCTATTGTAACTAGGGACTGGGCATGACTTGATGACACTATATGTGTCAAACACAAAATGGAAGTTGCTCAATCAATTTATAGGTAAATTCAAACAGGTGCATGAAAGGCTGGGGGCTTAATCTGCTAGCAACAGAAACAGGAAAGAAAATTCCTCAGCAACACTGCCATAAACCAGTAACAGACTATACTGTTCTATCTGTAAAATAAAATGCAGAATTGTCCGTTACACATATTTGTGCATATACATGATAAGCCACCAGCCACCGTCAAAGGCCATTATTTGTGTCATCCAGCTCCACCCCCAGTAACACTGCGGGCTAGATTTACTAATCTGCGAGAAAGGAAAAGTGGAGCTGTTGCCCATAGCAACCAATTAGCTTTCCTATTACATACTAGAAAATGTCAGCCAGAATCTGATTGGTTGCTATGGGCAACATCTTCACTTTTCCTCTCCCGCAGCTTAGTAAATATGGACCTATGAATAGTCGAGTTGATAAATAGGGGTGGGTCTTCAAGATGCAACATGCATAAAATCTGTCATTAAACCCTGCCCCCATACCGGCATCTCTTTCTTCCCACCGAGATTTCCCGCAGAGAGGAAATAGGGAGTCGCCAACCCTGATCTTACCACAGTGGGGCATTCATAGGACTGGGGGCAGTACAGTGATGAACTGAGTGCAGGGACTGTTGTACTACATTAGGGCAGTTGTATAAATCAGTTCAGGTGAAGTTACAGGAAGCTCTTTCACACAAAAATAAAGCACTGAACACACCAAGAGATATTTTATTGATACATTGCAGTAACTTACACGTTCTGATGGCTTCCTCTTTACACCTATAAAAGATATAATAAAGAAACATGATTATCATAGTGAAGTCTAAAGAGAGTTCTCCAGGTAGTCCGGCGGGCTAAATGAGGGCACCTGATATATTTAATTTTAAATCAACCTTTTATATTTTTGTTTTGTCTCCTCTTTCTGCACCCACATAGGTCACCTCTAGCATAATTCGGTGGGTGTCACCTCTATGAAATTGCTATTTTAAAAATGGAGACAGCGGAAAGCTCATTTTTGGCTGTCTCTATTACGAAAATAGGACTATTGTGAAATATTTTTATGAATGCGTTTGCATTCAGAAAAACTGGCCACAGCAGACCCTACGCAGTGCAGCAGACCCTCCGGACAGGTGAGTAGGAATCTATGGGGAGTTTTAGGTAGAAGTCATCGATTTTCCAGCTAGTTCGTAATTGGCTGGGAGAAAAGGGCCGTTCGAGGCAGGGGACCTATTCCATGCATAATTAAAGTGGTTCTATCATTGAAGTATTAGTGATAGCCAGAATCCAATATGTCCCATAAATAGCTCCACCGACATAAAGCCATTGTCAAGGGTTTTTTCCTTTTTAAAGGACCAAATATGCCACTGGTGATGACATGCAAGTTGCTGCCAGTCTTCGTTATAGTGGGAATGAAAGGATGGTCTTTCCCCTGGTGGGCAAACTGAACCCGATTCTGAGGGCCAGATTTACTAAGCTGTGGGTTTGGAAAAGTGGAGATGTTGCCCATAGCAACTAATCATATTCTAGCTGACATTCTCTAGTATGTAATAGGAAAGTGAGAGCTAGAATCTGGTTGCTATGGGCAACATCTCCACTATTCCAAACCCGCAGCTTAGTAAATCTGGTCCTTAGACTTAGAATGACCACAATGAAGAACGCTTCTCATTATGAGAAAATGTATATATTTTTACCCCATTAAAGACCCCACCATTTGCTAAAGGAATATAAATAAAACCAAATAATGAATAAATTAATTAATGCTAACTTACTTTTGTTTTTACTTTTTCTGTTAAACAGTTTTCTGAAAAAAGAGAAGCGTTATTTAGTATATTCTGCAAAAGCTTAAAAAAACCCCATGGATTTAATGTTTTAAAATTGACCCTCTGTCATCAGATATTAACAATCAACTACAGAAATATGTTTAATATATATGCAATATTGTGTTAAAAAATAAATAAAACATCACTAATAAGAATGATATAAACCTAATATAAATACTTTGTATTCCATGCTTTCTAAAGAACAGCATGCCCTCTAGTGGAAATGAGCAGAACTGACCAAAGTGATCCAAGGGTATCTGGTGAATGAACTCCCCATACATACAAACTAACGATCTCTTCATACTCTTAGCATGGTATCAGAAAATCTTTTACTACAATATAATGCAACGGTTTCGCCCTGGGCCATGACAGTTTTGTTTTACAGAAACAGCAAAACTATTTAGAACACTACTTTAAAGCAACAAGAAAACAATGGCAAAAATGATACAAAGGGAATGTATGGTATGTAGGAAAAACTTCTAGAGGCTTTTAAAATAAGTTATATGTATACATTGTTCTTTATTGTATAGATTACTGTTTACATATAGTCGCAAGATTGTGTTGTCGTCTTCCAGGGCAACCATAGGCATTCTTCCTTTATAGCAGCCAACAATCAGCAGACCAGATTGGATGTAAATAAGTAATGTGTTTACTCACAGCAAGCAGTTCAAACAAAACAAAATCATATACTTAAACCCTGGGCCTGTCTAGCCAATCACTAAACAGATGACGGCCTGTGTCTTAATGTGAGTGGTCCAACTTTTAGTGGTTACAGTCTCCCCTGACTGCCTGATGTCTCTGTGACTTCACCTAAGACCCAGACTCACTGTCTTTTTAACCACCATGATACAGGTGGCGTCATCACTAATCAGTTAGAAAGGCTGAATTTTAACAATGATAAAGCCGACAGCTGTATCGCAGTTTTATCATTGACCATAGCCGAAATGTAGAAAATTTCCTCTTGGGAACAGGTAATCGTCGAATGGCCTTATTTTGGAAATCACTAGTTCCCAATAGCGGGTAGCTTAGGGTTAGGCAGTTAGTAGGGAAAAGTTAGGGTTAGGTATCAAAGGTTTTTTTTAATTAATAACCAGCAAGTCACAGTGTAGTGGGAATGTGGGGTAAATCAACATAGAGGGGTTTGCTGCAGGGGAGAGTAATCAGTTATGATTAAGTCCATTTAGCGAAACGCGTGTCGGGTGATAGGTTGAGTTCTGAGGTGCTCCAGCAGAACAACCATGATGTGAGATGATAAAACCGTTTCAATATACAACACGTGTGACTGCTTCTATCTCGGTCGCCAGGTCCAAATATCTGGTTGACCTGGCGAAAGGTATAGATATATAGATACATAATTCTCTTTACTCGCTCTTGTAAGAGTCCTGATGAAACACTGATCTAAGTTTATTGCTTTCTGTAACTGTATGACCTCAGACTGCAAACACAACCACAGATATGTTCTGGTTTCTGCTGAACAATAGCTGGAAAACCCTAGATAAAGAGTTTCATCTAAATGTCATTACAAACATAGGATAAGGTGATCTATATATACCTCAGGGCTGAGGTACGGGTGGTGTTAACACTGGCCAATCAGATATCGGCACTCCTTATAGGCTGTAGCCCTTATTGCTGGTCATAGCTTCTAGTTTGTTTAGGGATACCGGCTTGTGCTGCTATTTGGCTTTCAGTACCTGCGATTCCTAGTGTTTCCCTGTGCTCTCCAGCTTTCTCCTCATTTGGTCTTTCCACCTGTGCTTATCCTCAGTCCTTCCTCTGTTCCCTGTGTGAGAGTCTGGTGTGTGTACTATGTGTGTGTATTTCTCTACACTCTACCACCAGGCACATATATTGCTGGTGTGTTTGTCATCTACACAGTCCATTCCCATCTACTAAGGTCTGCTGTTCTGTTGCCATCTAGCACATTTCTGTTTGTATCCTTCATATTCAGCTTCTCTCTTTCCAGTTACTACTAATAGATCCACCAGTGGCCACCGGGGGCAACCTGCTGTGTCGCCTGTCACATGAACCTATCCCCACCATCAGGGGCTCTAGAAAAGACCAGGCCCCAGTTAGACTCTGCATCCTGGAGACCTGCTGGCTCAGGATCCTAACAATATTAACCCAGGACGTCTAACATATACGCCTGGTGTTTAGCGATTTTTACTACTGCGCATGCGTAGTTATTTTTTAACGTAATCTACGTATCTTTTTCTTACGTAGATTGCTTAAATACAGTCTTTCAGACAACATTTACGCAATCTACAAAAGAAAAAGATACGTAGATTACGTTAAAATATTACTACGCATGCACAGTATTAAAAATTGCTAAACACCAGACATATATGTTATATGTCCGGTACTCTGAAAACGGGCCATTATGATTTTTACTTTGGGAATGGGTACAAATTGCGCTATTTCGCCAAAATATAAATTTCCAATACTGAAATATTCTCTGCCCAACACAATGGGGAGAGAACGGGGATGGAAAGTGGTGGCCTGTGCGGACAGCCTCATAAAAGGGAAAGGTTAGGGTTAGGCTGCAGGACATAGAATGTTAGACTGCGGAATATGGAGGGTTAGAGTTAGGCCGAGGGAGATAAAGTGTTAAGGGTAAGCTGATAGAAGGGGAAGGTTAAGGTAAGGCTGTGGGATATGGAGGGTTTAGGTTGGGCTAATAAAATTTGAAAGTTAAGGTTAGGCTAATAGGCTCCATTTTGGAGGGTTAAGGTTAGGCTAATAGAAGAGGAGGGTTAGGCTGAGGATTAGAGTAAGGGTTATGGGAATGCCACCATTGCAGCATTTGGATCTTCACTCGTAGCTGGATCTTCATGATTTTCTTTGCAGCAGTTGAGAGGTGACAGCTGCCGCTACTCTGCTGCCAGAATCAACACGTGCTGGCAAAGCAAAACCCTCCTTTTCATTTTCTATAGAACACAATATAAAAAGTCCAATGCTTAATACATTTTCCTGCGTGGTCTTTACCCCACGCCATACACCATGGTGACAGTGGACACAACTGTGCTTTGTGTCTGTAGTTACAAAACACAGAATTTTAACACCTGTGTCTATGAAGTCTTCATTTATTATCATTGCTATACAAAAGTATCCTTTCTAGCATTGAATGGGTCCTTTAACAACAGCTGTCTTGGCCGAAAGCACATCCTCGCCTGTGTCGCTCAGCCAGATCTAGTACCTACAATGTGATGCACTGAGCAGGCAGCCACTCCCTCTGTCACTAATCCAATGCAGGTTATTCAAAGTATGTGACAGGTCAGTAAGGAAGCGGAGTTCAGTTTCGACTGAAAGAAACCAGACAAATGTAACTTTCAAGTCATCTGCCAAAGAACATGACAGGCAGCTTTTAGCAGCTTTCCATGACAATATATTTGCTACAATACACATTGGGAATAGTATACCTGGTACTGCTGATAATACCTACACAAAGATTGCTTTACACTGTGCTTTGTTATGAGAGCATTCAGGGATACTCAATAACGTCACCTGTCCAGCAGCCCAGTCAGGTGGTTTCCTGGTGCAGGACTTCCTATTGGTCTGTACAGTACAGAGGGACATGTAATGAATGGGGTAGGGGATGACTGGGGGATGATAAGAGGGACATGACTGGGGGATGATAAGAAGAATGGGGGGGGATAATAAAAACTGTTATTCTACAGTACAGCAATTATATCAATTTATATCCTTAGGGGAGAAAATGTTACTGCTGTATTTGGCAATATTTACAAGTCCACAAGCATTGCACTTAAGATGCCTTAGTTTAGATTAAGTCATGACTTACATAAACTATCATTTAAAGTAGGCAAAACTCAATATGTATATACAAAATACAGCCTAAATGTTTTGGATTTCTGCGTCCATAGAGAAAAATAAATGATGTTACAGTGTCTTTTGCTAAGAAACCCTCTATTGCTGTCAATAATTTATAACGTACACTTTACCTAAGAGCTTTTGCTTGTAAACCAGCCCCCCCAACCATGTATAAGGAAATAAATATCAGTGGGAAAAAATGCCTCCAGGTCTAAATATAACAGCATCAAACATTAACAGATGCTCAAATGATTGTTCCTGGTTGCTGGGGTTAATATCTGCATATGGGTTAATATTAGGGTTGCCAGCTTTTTTATTTTACCTTCCGGGAGATCTCAGAGAGAGGAAACAGATGCCGGTATGGAGCAGGGCAAGTTATGCAAATGATTTGCCGAAGCCGCACCCACTGACCACCAGTGACACTTTTTATAGTATTACTAGGGATAAGGGCAGGGCTTGGTTATGCTAATTATGCCATCAAGTCCCGCCCAGTCCCTAGTTACACTTGGGGGGCTTGCTGTGATTTACACAAACTCACGGCCTCAAGGCTATTACATGAGGTTTGCTAATTCTCCCAGGATAACGGGTGACCTAATTTTGCGCCTCTCCTGGATATTCTAGGAGGGGCGGCAACCCTCCTTAATACTGTACTATGTATTTGCATGTCAAACAAAACAGAGCATGTTATGATACACAAATAAATCCTGGTCTTCATTTATATGGATTTAACCTACATTAATTTGGTCCTTTACCTAAACATTTCAAAGTGTGTGTATGATAGCATCTGCCTGAAGATGAGCTAGAAGACAGAAGAGTAGTGGCCCAATCGCCAGGACAAAAGCTGATTCCATGGAGATGGAGACAAGACGTGGAGGGGGGGGGACTTAGGGTTAGGCTGCGAGGGTGGGTGGCTTAGGGTTAGGGCCATTGCGGCCCGTATTCATTGTACCGGACGTATAACATATCTGAAAGACCGCATTTATGTAATCTACGTAAGAAAAAGATACGTAGATTGCGTTCAAAAAATGACTATGCATGCGCAGTAGTAAAAATCGCTAAACACCGGACGTATATGTTATATTTAAAATAACCTCTGCTGCTGCTATTCTGTTATGGCTATGGCAGCATTGGCTAGACAACACTCCTTTTTTATATGGAAAATGTTAATTATCCCAAGACACTTGATTTGGTCTGTGACAATCGACATGAAGTAAGCTAAAAGATATATCGCAAAACTTTTATGTAGTACTTTCATATCAATTGGTCATGTCAGTTATAAAGTAGAGTGTTGGAAAAATCACTAAACTTACCAAATAGAATCATGGGAAATATGCTCCAACTTTTCTCCATTCCCATTCATATGAATATCAATTTTAAGATTCTCCTCAGTATCATGAGCTGAAGAAAAGTTAGTGACACTTCTTGCTGGGATTCCTATGCTGCGCATAACTAGAGCATGGAAATGGATTCAGGAATTATGTCATATATAGAAATGTTAAACAGATGTTAAATGTTACATGCCGCTAGCAGCATGTAAGGAAAGCCTTACCCAGTGCTGTGTTCCCTCAGCTCCATACCTGCATGACATCACATGCAAATTAGCCATATGGGAGAGCAGCCCGCAGTCTTCTCCATCGGGTGCGCACTCCCTGCTTCACAATATATTGTCAGTATATACTATACTCTCGCTAGGTGACCAATCAGGGCAGCAGGCAGCACAGCACCATGCTGCCGGTTATAGCATTAGGCTCTTCTGCTCTTTCTTCTTTGATTATTTATAGCATTAGGCTCTTCTGCTCTTTCTTCTTTGATTAGTTAGTGCCCTTGTTCCTTGCGTTTCCCTGACTTCCAGTTTTGTTTTTCTCCCTGACCTCTTGCCCAGTGTCCCTCCTGTTGTTGTCTCTTGTCTGCGTGTTTCCTTACCTCTAGTGTGACTGTACTGCGTACAAGCCCTTGTCTTGGTTTTGTGTTATCTGTCCAGCCTCAGCTTACTCCACCTTGCTGCCACAGAGTGGCGGAACTCACACACAGATATGTGCCAGACAGTAATAGCACAGAGTGGAGAAATATACACACCCTAACCTTACCCTTCCCCTTAAGCCCTAAACCTAACCTTAGCCTTTCGCAGCCTAACCTTACTCTGCCACTGCAGCCTCTCACTATTGGGAAAGGGGAAATCGTTATCGTTCCCAATAGCAATTCTCTATTTTCAAGGCTGTTCGGACACTGCAATTACTATTATGACACTGATGCATTTGGCAGCTTAGTTTTGATAAATAATATTTCTATATAGAATGGTAACCATGGCGACCCATTCCATGTGCCATTAGTGTTAGGATTCTAGATGGGGAAAGTTAGAGTTAGGCTGCAAGGAAGGGGAGGTTAGGGTTATCCAGAAGAGAGGGGAGAGTTAGGGCTAGGCTCTGGGAAAAGGAGGGTGAGGGTTAGGGGAGAATTACGACTAGGTGGCTGGAACAGGATAGTCAGGGTTAAGATGAAAACTTTACAGTTGGCTTTGGAAACTTCAGAGCTCAAGAGTCACAGAACTGACACTGCCCATAGGAAAATGAACAGCAGACTTCCGAATCTCAAGATGATCTGTCAGTCACAATACAGATCATTGAAGCAGCGCACTACACTCATTTAATATATGTGTATTTCTATATGTAAAAAATATTATCCCTCCACATATGGTAAATGACTTCCCAGTGTTAAAATATGAAGATTAATTAAAAAGTACAAACCATTGGCGTGAGTCCCTCTCCTGCTGTGACCAAAGCTGATGCCATTAACGAGATTAACATTCAACTTGCCACAAACTTAAGTGACCCAGCCAAGACTCCAGTGTCAATGGGAATAGTTCTATAGTCACAAACATTTTATAAATTAATTTATGGATTTCTATAAAATGATTAACGGATTTCCAGCTTGGTTAAAGGCTATCAATCAAGCCTGGCCAACTTGTGACTCTCCAGGTGTAGTGAAACTATGAGTCCCAGCAAGCTTCGTCAGGTATTTGCTATGCCTATGCAGTTAAAGCATGCTGGGACTTGTAGTTTCACAGCACCTGGAGAGCCACAGCTTGGCCAGGCCTGCAAAATGTTAGGGATACTGATGGGAATCAAAAATATGAATGACCATCTACTGCAACTAAATCTCATCCAGTGACACGATTAGAGACGTCAAAGCACATTCTTAGAATTTAACAAAATCTTTAAAACTTTCTCACTGGATACATGTCTCTTTCTACATATAGCTGCTAAAAACATTGCAGTTGGTATTTGACACTGAAGGCCTGAGCCAGACCTAATTGTATGCCCTACGGCGTAGTGTACATCTCTGCGCAGGTTTAAAAACATAACTATCCTGTTACTGAAGTAACCACAAGTTCCACTATACATTACAGTGAAACACTCTGCACTTAGACGGGAACATAGCTGCATCGTGATTGGCTGGGATCCATAGCTGCAGTTCCTTGCATGAAGTCAAACTGCCTATGAGCACAACATTAACATTCACCTCTAACACCCAAGACGGCTAACAGGTGCTCAGAGCTGGTACAGGTGCCCCCCTTTTGCATCCTGTCAACAGCCAGTCCAAGGTGGTGTCCTAGGCACATGCCTCAAGAGGCTAATTGGAAATTCATGGTCACTAATGGGTACCAAGCAGCAATGGTTACCAACTGGCACTGGTAAATAACCAGAGAAGATGTCACTACCGCTAACAAGGTAACCTGAGATTACACTCTGGCTGCACACCAGCGGTGGGTCACTTCTTGTACAACAGAGCACACAGCTTCAGAGCCCATTGGCAGGTGGGTGATGGGAACTTTGATTGAATAGGTTATGCTGCCATACATTTGTTCACCACACTGGACTGGATGAAAATTACAGCAATTATGGGCAGTCGGATGGTGACGACACTCAGGCAAGTCTTACAGAGCAGCTGATTGCATTTGCAAGTGGGAAGGGCTTAGTATTACAATGTACAATACAGGCGAGTTATCATACTGCGACTGATTCACCGCCAGGTGGGACACATTATGATAGGGTAGTTTTGGCAGAAGGCTGTACTCCTGCTGCATTCAGAGACTCGAAAATATGGTCCACAATCACTGTCATTGATGCGTGTGAGGAGGAAAAGCGCCAATAAAATAAAAAAAACACTGTTTGCCCTTAGCAACATAATTTCTAGCACGTTTCAGAACATAAAAACAAACAGCTGATTAGTTGCTATAGGTAACAGCACCGATTCTAACAACTTCACACAACAATGCCCGACTCAAAGCATTGCGCACAGTGGTAAAACAATTTGGTAATGAAATGTATAACAGGTTTTCCCCACATATTTTACAATGTAATGACAGGGGTTGTATAATTAATTGACAATATTTAAAAGCATTTCTTTAAACGACAATCAGTTCCAGCTAAAGTTAGTTGCAAATAAATGATTAAAAGGGAAAGCCAAAACTCACACTGTGTAAACTAATCCCATTGGCAGAGACTGTATGTGTGCAGCAAGTTCCTTATTATTTAATCAAAAAGGTAAAAATATATATATATGCCAGGCAGATGCAGAAGGTGACAAACTCAGGCCCTATAGCAAGGAGGTGGGCCTGAGTCTAGATGGGCCAGACAGGAATGGGGCAGAGATTGATGGGACCGCTGCCTACTCATACATGGCGTGCCAAGTGCTGCTTTAAGCGGTCAGCCTCTGACAGCTTGCTTACTCTGCCATGGGCCCCCGTTTCCACTGGGCCCCATAGCTGGTGCACTCCTTGAACCCCTGTAGTTACGCCCCTGATGCCAGGTACACTCAAACTTTTGAACAGATATAAAAATCTCTGCTACAAGTAAAACCATATGATTGTAATTACCTCCCAAAGAATACACAAGACAGTGTTTGACTAACAGGCATTGGCGTATCTATTTACTGGTTACTTGCAAGGGGCAAGTGTATATAAATATACACACACACACACACACAATCTCATATACAACTGACTGTAAAGTTGTATGGTGACAAAAAAAAGAAAGTTATCTACTGACGAACAACCCAGTCCTAGAGCTGCACAGAGACCCTGCTCAGTCTACAAATACACGGTCAGAGCAACAGGTGCATGTGTAGGTCATCCCGGGAGTGTCACTACAACAACCTGCGCCCACCCGTCACCCTGTGTGTGACTGACCCTGCAGACACCTCTACAGTCCCCCATACACACACCCCCAGCAGCCGCCGCCTGTACTCACGCTCCGGGCCAGGAGCCCTGGGTGCTGCTGCCGTTGTTGCCCATCTCCATGGAATGTCTGAGGAGAAGGTTGTTTCCTGGTTCATGCTGCTGCTCTGCACTCTGCACAACAGGAGAGTGTCAGGTTTCTTGCACTGTTGTCATTGGCAGACTGTGCTGCATTGCTTGTTGCCAGCAGGTGAAGGGAGACTGTAGGAGGAAATTGAAGGCTACAGATTGTATACATATACCTCTCTATTAATAATCTAAATTCCATAGTATAACTATATATATATATATATATTGTTTAGTAAAGTCATATACAATGAAATTCACTGTCTGTTGAAGAATATCAATAAATCATGTTAAACCCTGTTCTTCCTGCCTTAACATTTTCCAGTGGTCACAGTCATTAAGAATACCCCATTGGAATACATGTGGTATGATTACATTGTATTAGATACAATGATTTTCATAAGAAATTTTCAATAAATAAATACAGGTATGTGCAGAGCTTTTTTTTGTCATAGAACGGACAGGAACGGAGTTCCGGCACCTTTTTTCGATGGATTTTCCAAGTTTTAAAAGTTCCGGCAGCAAAATCATTAAAACGGTGCATGCGGCTGTTTGTGTGTCGAAACCAATGCATGTGTACTTTATCCACACTGGTTATGATGGCACTACTCGGCTTGTGGCACTGCTCGGCGTGTGTTTGGTCGTGCGTGCGCTGATGTGAGTTTCAGCACCTTTTTTCTTATAAAAAAAGCACTGGGTATGTGTACTTGAACAGTCGCAAAGTTTGTGCGGGTGTATGTTATTGTATTTATGAAAAGCGTACTTTGTTATTTGCTCTACTTATTTATTTTGCTTTTGTTTTTCAAATCTAGGTGATATTAGCTACTCATGCAAAAAAAACTAAAAAAATTGGTATTTTCTATTAAAAAATTGTTATCTTTAAAAAAAAAAAAGGTGTATTATTTAAGGGGGAGCAGTTTCATTCTGTGAGGACAATATATTACATAATAAATCATTTTGGGACGGAATATATAATCTGATCGAACTGTTTTGCGAGCTCCAAAATCAGCACAAGTAGGAATCCAGTACTGGATCCATGTTATATCCACACATCAAAATCATTCCCTCAGCTCACATGACCTTCCAATCACAATACCCTACCTTACCTTACCTTCCTTAATGAGAAGCATGTACCATAGCATGTCATATGCATCACGTGTATATCATGCCTGCATCATTCACAAAAGTGACAGGTAAGCATTGTGAGCCTGAGAACAATGCTATGAATACTAAAATAAATTATTGCCATACTGGTACATCTTGAACTTCCTGTAGATCCTGTTTTCTAGTTGTGTTTAACTTTTATCTTGTTAATTTATTATTCATTACTTGGTAAACATTATGGAACAAGGTTTAAATGAGTCAAATGACACAAGGGCCTTGTGCTTTCCCCAGAACCAGGAGCGGATTGGCCATAGTCCTTACAGGGAGTTTTTACAATTGGCCAGTGACCTTTTGAGGCACTTCAGGTGTTGTGAAACCACATCTCTCAGCATCCTACAACAGCATAGGCAAGGATGATACCTGGCAAAGCATTATGGGAATTGTAGTTTTACAAGACCTAGGGTGCCGCAGGTTGTCTATGTCTGCCTAGAACTGTGTGTCCCTTCTGGGATGAAAAAAAATTGGTTGGCAAATACGGATTATGTTAGATTAAAAGACATTAGTATTTCTCCAGGAGGTCCCTTGACACATTGACAGGTTATCTTCAAGCTCACCGCCAATTTAGATGCTGACACATAGGACTAGAGTTAATAAACTTCTCAAAAAGAAAAAATTATGATGTTGCCCATAACAACCAATCAGGTTCTAGCTGACATTCTCTACGAAAGTGAGAGCTAGAATCTTATTGACTGCTATGGGAAACATCTCCATTTTTCCTTTTGAGAAGTTTAGTAAACCTAGCCAATAGGAATGTTTGTTCTTCCTTATATAGATTATATATACATGCTTAGAGGTCTGGAGATTTAGAGACCAGTAATCAGATGAGCAGCCAACATTTCATGCTCTAGCACTTTGATTTACCTATTTCTAACCTATTTTATGTAAAGTTACATTCGGCAGAAGTATGTTTGCCAAAATTTACTATAACCTCTGATCTTCCCAGGGCCTTCCAGTGGTTTGGAGTCTGGATAGATAAATGAGAAACTGGGGGATCTGTGAGTCCCACCATGATTGCCAGGGAGGCAAAACAAAGGAGGATGAGCCGTTTGCTTTAGCAGCACCAAGGACAAAAAGAGCCTAACAACATTGGCAGAGATGCAGGACGCTTGGCCAGACACCTTGCATTCCTGTGCTCTTCAGAATAAAAGAGGGGCTCCGGCCTGGATCTGTAACATGCTCAGTCAATTATATTTTCTGCTTATGAAGCATGGCATAGGTACATAGAGGCCTGCCACATTGGCACACACAATCTGGGACTGGCACGGCAATCAAAGGCTTTTTGCTGCTTTAATATTAAGTAACATAAAGCAATTAATAGATTTTAATGATAGCATTATTTAGGTACAGTCTTGAGATAAAGGACAGAACTTATTGCATTTTTTTAAATTAATAGTATACACAACTCCGGCCACCAATATACCACAAATTTCTTCTTTTGTTTCGTTATTTTTTTTGTCATAGTTTTACTAGAAAGCTGGATTTTGAACTTACAGACCTTCTAACTCACCAACTATTCTGTACATATTTCCTTGCAGAAATATTTTTGGAAATACCTAATCAACTTGCTTTAGTCTGCCTTGTTCATCAACTTGAATGTACCAAAAGACATTGGGCTGGATCCAGACTTAAGAAGGAACTTGAAATTAAAGACCTGATTCACACTTAAGAATCTTTTTAAAATAAGAACTAAAAGTCACTCCTGGGCAAAACCATGTTGTTTTCTCGGGGAGTCAAGTTAATTGTATTCTTTGCATGCAGGGATATATCTTTGAATTGCTTACTACACACAGATACTGAACAACTTTACTATCACACTGTTATTTAGACTTGGGATAGGAAATATCTCCTCTCAACACTAGTACTGTTTGCAACAGATGAAATATGACTCCCCTGCAATCAACATGGTTTAGTCCAGGAGTGACTTTAAGATCTTATTTTAAGAAGATTCTTAAGTGTGAATCAGGTCCTTAATTTCAAGCTCCTTCTTAAGTCTGGATCCAGCACTTTGAAACAGGATTAATTGTTGAGAAACATATTACAAGACCTGTAATGACAAAAAAACTGCTGAATATTGTATGAGCAATGGTGACTAGAATGATGTCAGCACGGAATACAGAGGGTCTGATTTGCACCTAAATGGACATCCTGTCGCGTGGCATATCTCTGCATTATTTTGGACTGCGCATGCTCATTAAAAATATGCAATGATGTGCAATGCAGACCAGAATGTAATTCATTGCATAACCCAAGGTAGATGACTATTGAAAGCTTCACACT
>WWET01000270.1:358855-373845 GCA_011038615.1 Limnodynastes dumerilii | reverse complement strand
CCCATCTCATCTCTGTTGCTGTTGTTAAGATCTATGGGTTATTAAGATGCTGATGAACCACCAGTCTACCTATGTGTAGAACTGTCTTGTTATTGATTGTTATATTCCATACATTGTTATTTATTAAGAGGTAATCAGATACATAATCTATAACTAAACAATAAATTAAGAAATTATATATATTATACCCATCTCTGTTGCTGTTGTTAAGATCTATGGGTTATTAAGATGCTGATGAACCACCAGTCTACCTATGTGTAGAACTGTCTTGTTATTGATTGTTATATTCCATACATTGTTATTTATTAAGAGGTAATCAGGGTTGATACATAATCATTAAGGTATAAAAGAACATGGATTGCTATGGGAATAAGATAGGGAAAGCATTATTGATAAAAATAGTGATCTATTAAAAGGTAACACATTCATTTATTAACAGGTTTTTATATAGCATCACATTATACTGTACAGTGTGTTACAATTTAAACAATCATTCACATTGGTCACTTCTGCATTGGAGCTACTATCAAAGTCTTTCTACAATGGTGGCAATAACTCTACGGGCCAGATTTACTAAGCAGTGGGAAAGGAAAAGTGAAGATGTTGCCGGTAGCAACCAATCAGATTCTAGCTGACATTTTCTAGAATGTAATAGAAAAATGAGAGCTAGAATATGATTGGTTGCTATGCACAACATCTCCGCTTCCTTTCCCACAGGACATTGTATCCAGAACTGCACTGTATAGTAGTCATTTTACAGAGCTGCCACCAGAAATTGTGGTGGCCCAGGACTGGTCCCTCCAACCCTATGTGTCGTAACGTGATATGTGTCGTCAATGTGCACCCAGGTTCAGCTCTCCAGCAGAAGGTATTGGCGGTAGGAGACTGGTGGCAGTGACTCATCTGTCTCCTACGGCCAATAGCTGCTGCTGGAGAGGTGAGGTGAGTATCAGTGGGCCCCCATCTCTCTCCGGGCCTGGAACTTCATCCCCCCACTCACTGATGGCGGCCCTGCTACTTAAAGTTAGAAAATGAAAATAAGCATAAGGTTATATAGGTTACTGAACATTTGCATTGTCTTAGACCATTGCGTGGTGTGAGTCTACCAAAATGTTTGGACCCAAAAACATCTAGTTACACTCAGCTATAACTATAGAATAGATGCAATTAGTAAACAAGAAGTTTACAGACACAGGGCTGCTCTAATGTTACTTGGGATCTGTGTGTGCCATATTTAAAGAATGCTAAGTCATCTCAATGAAATGTCATTGCTCTATCTCTGCCTATGCCAGCATACAATCAGACGCAGAACAGCTGTGTCACTATTTATATCAGTCGCCAGAGACGTTACCAGGTAAAAGCTACAATCATTTATTTCCTATATACAGTAGCAGAGAATGATACACAGGGAAGTCACTGGGCATTATAGGCCAATCTATAGAACAATGCATTTTTTTTACTTAAAAACAAGTTAAACTGACGAGTAGCAAAAAGGATAATTACTGGGCATAATATAGTATCAGTTAGAGCAATTAGTGATGTGGGTGTTGGTGGGTGTGGCCTTGCTATGTACATGCGTATAATTGCGTACTTTTAAAAACCAGATCTGTGAATATGGCGCCATATCTATATCCTTCCTGGTGCCCCTTTTATCTTTTTGTGTTGAAAGGATGGGTGGGATGTTACTCCCTTGCTCACCTCTGTTACCAGGAATCTATTTGTGGTCTTGCATTTGTTTGTACAACACGTACAACATGTTTTATTTACATATCTTGTAATATGGCGGCTGTATGATCTCCGAAATGCTCGGGTGCCTATTTCGACCCATTCGCAAACTGCGGTGGACCGACTATGGCAGCCTAAGGTTAGAGTTGGGGCCCAGGTTACTGCAGCAAAGCTGAGGTTATGGTTAGGGCTTAAGAAGAGAGGGTTAGGGTTTAAGGGGAAGGTTTGGGTTAGACTGCAAGACATGGGCCAGACTTACTAAGCTGCGGGTTTGGAAAAGTGGAGATGTTGCCTATAGCAACCAGTTAGATTCTAGCTCTCACTTTCTTTTTACATACTAGAGAATGTCGTCTAAAATTGGTTGCTATGGGCAACATCTCCACTTTTCCAATCCCACAGCTTAGTAACTCTGGCCCATGAGGGGATAAGGTAAGGGCTGAAGAAGTGGAAGGTTAGTTAAAGATGCAAGAGACTATGATAGATGTTTAAATGAGTAAAACAAGTCAAATGACATCATTTTTACTTACCTTCACCAAAGTTTTGATCAAATATCTTGGTGGGGTTTGCAAACTCATATTCGACACTCATGGGGTAAGCATGGGGGATGGTCTTGTGTTCCATTGGTTGCTGGATACTCTGATTCTTGACAAATGAATCTTCTCTCTGAAGATATCTGGGAGCAGCCACAGAAAAGTAATGATGAAGCCTCTGTGTGAAAGGTTTTATGTGTGGAAGGCTAATGGGAGGGGAACTCTATGATAAAATATGGACTAAAATACTCGGAAATCCTTAGGATTAAGGCTATTTTTACGTGGTGATAAACGATGTGTTTTCATAGCACACAAATAGTTTTATTATCCTAGTCTGAACAGTGATACTGACACCCTCCTTATTAAAACAAATATATTCTTTATCCTACTCAGTGATACCCCTCTCACACTGAGCCATAAAACCGGGATATTGCCGGGGCAAGCTCCAGGCTCAGTGTAAAAGGGTCTGACCAGGAATCGGACCCGGGACAAAAGCAGGGTTTTTCCCAGGTCCAACATGGGTAGCCATCAGTGTGAAAGGAGAGACTCAGGTTTTTTAAACTGGGGTCTCGCAGATGGCCAGTGCAGGAAGCGAGTAGTGGAGACAGGGATTCACCAAGGCCACTGCACTCAGAGCGTGGCTTCGGCTAAGCTGTGGCAGAGCAGGGATTAGTCACTGATGTCTGCTCTGTTACTGCTTAGCCAAAGCCACGCTCTGAGTATAGTGGCATCGGCGGATCCACGTCTCCACTACTCCCTGCAAATGGCCGCATCACACAGCGCAAAGCCTAATGCAGCTGCCAACTGGCACTACATCTAAAATAAAAGTAGTGCCATCTGGCAGCTGCATTGGCTGTGTGATGTGGCCAGTTAGGGAGAGAGTAGTAGAGACAGACAAGAAAATGCTATTTTAGAAATAGATAGCTTTTCATCTGTCTTTGTTCCAGAAATAGCGTTATTTTCCAGTGCCACAGCCTAACCCTAACCATAAGAGGTACCTTATCAAAAATGGGCCATTCGACATGGTACTTATTCTAGAATGGAAATTAAGCTTTCGAATTTTGAACATTCTCAAATACAGGCCCTTCATTCCAGCACTCAATCCCATTAAATTCCTTAGAATAATGCTGAAGAATGTTTCATGCTATGTAGGTTGTTGTGTGCTGATTTCAGTTTAAGGTTGTGTTAACAAATTATACTGTGCGTGATATAAAAAGTGACACCATTTCTCTGCAGTCTATTTTAAGGTAAACTGGAAATCCAAGTTTATGGCTACTTCCCAGGGGTTATATTTAGATATAAAGCTGATCATTAGAAAACAAATGTCTCTGTGCCAGAGAATGGAAGTTGCATTTGAAACATTATACTCAAACAACACATAAAGAAGCCAATTTAAATTACTTAAAATAATGACTTAAAATTAATAAAATAATACAATGCGCTACGCACAACAGCGTAGGTCTGGATCAGGCCCTTTGATACCAGTATTTTTTATATGCTGCTGCATTACACCTCTCAGCCTGTTTGCCTATATATCTGTTAGCTTGTTTTCAATACACTCATTCATTGTGCTTCATTGTTCACTTCTCACTCACAGGAGTCTGGTTAGGGGATGGCGCATTTTCACTCCTATACATGAGTTTTGCAAAAAACTTTGGATCAGGTCCTAAAACTAAATACACCAAGACATAACTTGTCCTGCAGCTTCATGGTCTAACATTTCATTGTTACATTGTTTCACACAGTATTCATACTGAGCACAGAGCAATAGCATATAAAACATATAACTGAAACATGGGGCCAGAGCTAAGCTTCGGGTTTGTAAAAGTCGAGATGTTGCCCATAGTAACCAATCAAATTCTAGCTCTCACTTTCCTATTACATATTAAAGAATGTCATCTAGAATCTGATTGGTTGCTATGGTCAACATCTCCACTTTGACAAACCTGCAGCTTAGTAAATCTGGTTTGTGGTATAAAGACATAATACTATCTGTTCCTGGTACACCATGATTTGGGAAGTCAGGTCCTGGGCGTTGAGAGCTACATGCTTCAGGAGAAAAAGAGGAAGTGATAGCTGAGAGCAGTTTGGTTGAACAAGAAGAGAAGGACCATAGGATTATGACCAAGGAGGCACCAGTAATCCTGCTGGGATACGGTAAATTTTCATATGTTTATTTTTCGGAAGGACGCCTGCTCAACACTGATGCATCTAAGGATACACGTTCGACAATGACATCCACTTGACAATTTTTCACTCTACCATGACGCCTGCTCGACACTACCAGACTCCACTGTGATGTCTGATCTACACTTCCGGACTTGATGTGATCGGTTGAGTAACATACTTCATCTTCAGATTATGGTTAGGTTTAGAGTTGGGTTACAGTCAGGCTCGGTTAGGGTTAGGCTGTGGTTAGAGTTAGGCTGATGTTATGGTTAGGCTGTGGTTAGGATTAGGGTTAGGCAATGGTTAAAGGATGACTTTAAAGTGTTGCCAACACTAAGGTCAATATAATAAAACTATCAACCCTAGTGCTGTCAGGAAAACAACCCTGTCGAGTTTATTTGCATCAACATTCATGTACTGTTGGAAAATATTGTTGAGTGTATGAATGTCGATCAAATGATATTCTAACAACGTACACAACACCCATCCTGCTAAGGTGAGTAACTTGTGTTCATTAGGCACATACGGAAATGTGGTCGTTGAACTGAACATGTGCAGAAGAGTCCACACAGAGAGTGTCTGCTCCACTGCTAAGGATCCAGGGGTATTGGCTGAGTGCCTCATCGCAGCCTACACAGGTGTCACCAACTTTACAGAGAAGGCATCCAGATCTGGTCCAAGGGTCCAAAGGAAGTCTAAATTCAGCTCAAAGGGGTAGAGAAAGTCCTTATCTGACTTATGTACAATACAAGGGGCCAGATCCAGACCTACAAGCGCCTTACATGCACCCAAGGTCATTACGGCCGACCTCGTAGCAGGGAGTGCTCGCTCCAATGCGCTCCCCGCTGTCGGTAAGAAATCTGGACACTTACATGTTCAGATTCCTACCTTAAGAGATCATAGCTGATCATAACCGGGCTTCCCCCGCCCCGTCCCCTCATTACCATGTCTATCTCCGCCTTCACAGCAGGGATACAACATGCGTAAAGGGGGCAAAACCCCTTTCTAAGCAGGGGAATTACGTACGAGCTTTATGTAATTCCCCTGTCAGCCGTTACCGTGGATAGGCTCCAGGGACAATAAAACTAGAGATGTTCGGCGGGTCCAGATTTTAAGAGTTTTCAGTCAGGACAAATCATGCTGCAAATTAATTACATTTTTGGAAAGAGATTTGCATCATTCTAAATCTAAAGTTACATATGTATAAACAGAGCCCATATATTTTACCTGCCTTTCAGATAATTATATTCTATGAGATAAATAATCCTTGTGAGGTTTTTGTTGTGAATGGTCATCTATCATTTCATACGATGTGCACTTTCTTATAGGCCATTTTTTTTAAATAAAAAAAACCCATAGTTGCCAACTATGAAGATCGGGTAATCTCCCTGACTCCCTGAAGTGTTTGGTAATCTCCCTGATTCTAATTTCATCCATTGAGGTCTTTGGAGATGGCCAATTTCATGGAGGCCAAGATGTAATGAAAGACTCAGCTGCAGTGTCACTTTTATCTTTTCTATAAAGATAGCATTGAAAGTATTCACTGACAATTTAATAATCAATAAATAATGACATTTTTATTGTAGAATAGTTTTCCTGGCAGTGCTAGATACACCTATGGGTGGAGCTATTCACAGGACACACCTCTTTGGTGGTACATGACACACCCCTTTGGTGTAGCGCCTTGATAGTGCTCTCACAATCTCCCTGATATTTATTTGCAAAAGTAGGCAACCATGAAAAAAACTATAATGAGAATAATTTTTTTGTAGCTTTTCCTGCTAAAATAGACCTTTCCAAGGATACACGTAAGAATAGACAGGTACAGTTACTGTACTTACACCAAGGGCCAGATTTACTAAGCTGCGGGTTTTGAAAATTGGAGATGTTGCCCATAGCAACCAGTCAGATTCTAGCTAACATTCTCTAATATGTAATAGGAAAGTGAGAGCTAGAATCTGATCAGTTGCTATGGACAACATCTTCACTTAGTAAATCTGGCCGCAGGTTTGACACCTGCTTTAAGTTATATACACATTGGGCCTGATCCAGACCTACGCATGAGAGCGGAGCGTATTACCGCTGCAGCGTAAAAACTTTCACTCCCACGACACTCCCCTTACCTTCCTTTCATTATTCGTACTATAAACACGCCCCGTCATCGGAAATACGCAAACAATACGAACGCCAGAATCGCCGCTACGAAAAGGTTTTTGGTACGACCGGAAGTTGTCACCATGCACATGCGCAGTGCGTTTTTTCTGCCGTTTTTACGCTTACGATCAGCCAGAGGCGGAACTACCATTGGTGCCACAGGTGCAATGGCACCGGGGCCCATGCTGATACAAGGGCCCACAGCCGTCATCACTGCACCTTCGAAGATTCCCACCAGGTTACCTGGGATATCATCAGGGCCAAAGCATATTTTTTGCACCTGGGCCCACAGCTCGCTAGTTCCGCCTCTGCGATCAGCGTTAGCTCGCATGCGAGCGTAGGTCTGGATCAGGCCCATAAACCCTGCAGCAGAAGACTTGGCTGATGAGAATGACTTTTTCAAAAGCCAAGAATATGCCAGTGTCTCCCTAGGAAACAATGTCTCCTCTGTTGCACGTGCTTGTTTATTTCTGTAACCACTGGCATTCCATGCGGACAAACGCCCAAGTGTCATATGATAAGTTAGTTTGTTGCATTAATTTGTTAAAGTGGCAGTCACCTCTATCACAAGCTGGACATCCGGATGTTAGGCACAGTAACAAATGCTTGACAACACTCCAAGGAATTTGATTCGCTATGTACAGAATAAAGAAGCAAAACAAATCATTTTAATTGGAGGAAATGGTCAAGTGGGAAGCATTAAGATAAATAAGCCCAGCTCAGTGACTTATGTTATTATTATTATAGTTCATTCTTAATAGGCTGGAATGACTCTCAGCCTCCAGGCTGCTATTATTTGTCTGTCTTTTTTACTGCAAGAAAGACTCACCGGTATTCTGCCAGCTCCTGATCCTCCTTGTTGGTGCTTAAGCTATGACAGGCATAGCCAACCTGTGGCACTCCAGATGTTGTAAATATCACGTCCCATCAGGCACTGCCAAGTACTAGCTATGATGTTGGAGCATGCTGTTTTGAGACACATTCTTTGCAATAAAAATTATATTTTCAGAAATACAAACAGCAGAAAACTCATTTTCGTGTGTCTGTATTTCGAAAATATCCCTAATTACAAGGTTTTACTAATAAATTTGGCTTACTTACATTCACTGGCTTTCCGAAACCTGGCGCAGCACTCCAGCACACCCAGCGGAACGCCCGCCGCTGGGTGCTAGCTGCCCCGGACAAAAGTTTAGTGTACAAGCGGAGTCTTAGGGCTAGATTTCCTAAGCTGCGGGTTTGGAAAAGTGGAGATGTTGCCCATAGCAACCAATCAGATTCTAGATGACATTCTTTAGTATGTCATAGGAACGTGAGAGCTAGAATCTAATTGCTATGAGCACCAGCTCTACTTTTCCAAACCTGCAACTTAGTGATTCTGGCCCTTAGAGTTAGGCTGTCGGGAAGGGAGTCTTAGGGTTAGTCTGTGGGGAGGGGAGTCTTAGGTTTAGTCTCTAGTGCTTAGAGTTAGGCTGTCGGGAAGGGAGTCTTAGGGTTAGTCTGTGGGGAGGGGAGTCTTAGGTTTAGTCTGCGGGGAGGGGAGTCTTAAGGTCAGGCTGTGGGGAAGGGAGTCTCAGGGTCTTCTAATCGACGGTGGTAATCGCTGTGCTGATCCATAGTTTGAGAGTAAGGGCAAAACCAGTGCAAGTGTAGACCTGAGCAAAACCATATTGCAATGTGAGGGGCGGGTAAAATATGTTACTTTTGCACATAGAATTCACATACTTCATAGCTTTATGTTTCATCTGTAAATTAGAGTTGAGCTAAGAAACTTCACCTCTCAACTTTAATTCTGTTTCTTCCTACCCTTGCATTTCAGAGAGAGTTCAGATCTCTGCATTACCGTTCCGAAGGTCCGGGCCGCGGCACTCTGGGTGATGATGTCATGACGTGTCACATCATCACATGTGGTGGAGCGCCGTCGGGCTGCCGGATGCCGAGGAGGAGGGAGCGCGCGCCGCGGAGGAAGAGGTGAGGTAAGTAAATTATGGGACTCCTGTGGAGTGCTGGTGGCGCATGATAGTAAACTTAGGGGGCTGGTGGCAAATGATCAGTACATGGGGGGGATGGACACAAATGATGGGAGTATTGGGGGGGGGGACGGGGGAGTTTTTGGTCTAGGAAGTATTAGGGTGACGTAGAATTTCTATAATTATGAAAAGTGTGTCTAATGCATGATCATATTTCATCTGGATGCTAGGAGAGCACTGGGCCTAAACGAGAGGCAGGGGCTGTATCAGACTCGATGAATTTCCTTCGACATGTCGGAGAAGTCAGGCCAGAGCACAAAAGCAAAGGATGGGAAAAAGTATGCGACACTCAGCCTATTTAACACGTACAAAGGAAAATCGCTAGAAACTCAAAAAACTACCGGTGAGTATTAGCCATTATACTATGTGTATCTTGCAACATCCATTCTGCTAAAGCACCTTGGGGAAAAAAATAATCGTAGCAGCATATGTATCCCTCTACAAAGGACTATGCAGGAATACACAGGTAACACTGGTCAGTAAACTTCCTGCACGCTCACATCTGTACAGTGATTGTAACTGAATAATGATCCTGCTTTATTTCCAAAGGAGCCCCAGTTTTATGTACCTGTATGTGTCCCTCTTAGTATACTTATTCCCTTAATTTTATTTTTTATTTTCCCTCCATTATACCTTATTTTAAAGTGTTTGAGAAAACTGCTTTTGGTGTGACGGAATATCATTTAGAATCTTTTTTGTTCCTTTTTAAGCCAGGGATTACCTGATACTAGGGTGTTTGTTAAACCGTATATACCTGCATAATATATCCAGCTGCTCACATCTGACAAGTTGCTAAGTGCTGCCATATACTCAGAGGTGCAAGCGTAGCCCATGGGAAGGAGGTGATCGGGAACATAACACAATTCATTTTAATGTGTTATTTAGGAGGTTAATGGAGAGAATTGCGGTGAATGATACATAATTCCAGTATAATTATATGGTCACCAGTGCCTAATGACTATGTGGATGTGTTGTCATTTCACCATTAAGGTTTGAATGAGGCATTTTCTATTACGCAGTGAAGGAAACTTTTCCAGTGTTAGTGTATCATTGATCAACAACCAATGTGCTTTGTAAATAGTGTGACCTGGATATTATGCAGTTACTCCTATCCGGTCAGCTGTCAGTTGTAAAGAGTGCTCCGTTTCTTATATTGTGGCCATTACTTCTTCCTGTAGCAATATGCGAATATTATGGTCCGGATTCACAGTTACGTAGTTTTCGTCTTGTGTACGTTGTTTTGAGAATGTACCTAGATTGCGTAAGTGTGGACTAAAGACCGCGCTTACGCAATCTACGTACATAAATGGTACGTAGATGGAGTAAATAAGCTGCTACGCATGCATAGTAACTCAGAGCTGGATTCACACTTTAGAAGCTTCTTAAAATAAGAACTTAAAGTCACTCCTGGGCTAAACCATGTTGATTGCAGGGGAGTCAGATTTCATCTGTTGCAAACAGTACTAGTGTTGAGAGGGGATATTTCCCAGCCCAAGTCTAAATAATAGTAAAGCTGGTCAGTATCTGTTTTCAGTAAGCAATGCAAAGATGTATTCCTACATGCAAAGAATACAATTAACTTGACTCCCCCTGCAATCAACATAGCCCAGCCCAGGAGTGACTTTAAGTTCTTATTTTAAGAAGCTTCTTAAGTGTGAATCAGGTCCTAAGAGAGGAAAGCTACTCCTGGGCTTAACCATGTTGATTGCAGGGGGGTCACATGTTGAGATTAGCCCAGCCCAGGAGTGACTTTAAGTTCTTATTTTAAGAAGCTTCTTAAGTGTGAATCAGGTCCTAAGAGAGGAAAGCTACTCCTGGGCTTAACCATGTTGATTGCAGGGGGGTCATATTTCATGTTGAGAGGTGATGTTTCCTACATGCAAAGTATACAATTAACTTGACTCCCCCTGCAATCAACATGGTTTAGCCCAACTCATTTCAAGCACTTACTTAAGTCTGGATCCAGCCCTTAATTTCAAGCTCCTTCTTAAATCTGGATCCAGCTCATAGTGTCTGAGCCCGAGGTTATCATAGCGTTAAACAGGCAAACTAGACAACTAAACAGGCTAACACCTTACACTGGTAATTACTCCTTTTTGGAATCTAATGTACTAATTAGAGTGACTGAATACTATTTTGCATATAAAGAGGCAGTCAGTATGGATACAGGGTAATTCGCTCGTTATAGATATGCAGTATAAAGATTTTCAAAAAGTAAACATATCTCTTATATGTGACTGCAAATTGATTGTATTATTTACTGGCTTACAAATTTTAGAAGCCTAGCTAAAATCTTCTCTGTGACACATATTGTGACATATTGAGGACCACCAGTAAAGTATTTTGTATGCCCCATGTTATTCTGTAATTCACTAGCAAATACGTTGAAATATTGAAAAATATATATATCTCACAATTTGTATATTAGTAAATGATTATATGATGAAGTAATACATGTTTTAGAAAGAGTTATGCTTTATGATTTGATTGTAGTTTTATCTAATTGTTAAATGACATTTTCTGCCAGATAATCTATATCACTTCCCCAATACAACAGATAAGAAGTATAGAACACATCCTGCAGGAAGGATTGAGATTGATAAATGACATATTCCTGCTTTAGACCTGGCGCATGATTCTGGGGTGGTACACAATTTTACAGCAGTACATTAGGGGCCAGATTTACTAACCTGCGGGTTTGGAAAAGTGGAGATTTTGCCCACAGCAACCAATCAGATTTTAGCTAACATTCTTTATTATGTAAAAAAAGAAATTGAGAGCTAGAATCTGATTGGTTGCTATAAGCAACATCTCCACTTTTCCAAACCTGCAGCTTAGTAAATCTGGCCCTAGATGTCATCTGGAAAATCATGTATAAATATATAGTTATCCCATTACAGCACATATTATCTTACAGTCTACACTCCATAAAGTTGATAATCACTGATGAGGTAAATAAACATCTTGTACTGTACATTACGGTAATGTTATGCTATGCTTTATTATGCAATCTTCAGATGCCTAAATCTTCAGATTGCATCATTTTTAAAGTGTTCACATTAGAAAGTGTGTGACCATCAACGCCTGGGCAAAACCATGTTGAACTGCAGGGGGTTGAGACAAAGTTAAGTTGGGCAAACAAAGTTTGAGTTCAGAGGTGATGTTTTCTAACCCAAATGTATTCTTTTAAGTGAAAGTTGTTCAGTATTTATGTGCAATTAATATACGTTATGTGATTTCAATGCATACAATAAAAATGTATTAATTTCTCCCCATCCCTGCATTTTGACATGGTTTTGCCACATATTTCCACGTTTGGCTATATTTGGCTAACTCTGGATCGGCCTCCTTGCTGAATACAGATGTGGGATCAATTTATATGGAAAATATCATTTTACATAAATAACACCTCATCATTGTTTAGATATTGCAAGAAATTATGGCGCAAAGGGCTGACTTCTGAGTAGAATTACCTCGGGACAATGGGCCTGATCCAGACCTATGCTAGTGTGCGTTTTTACGATGGTCGTAAGCGTAAAAACGGCCATTTTACTTACTGCGCATACGGGGCAGATGATACACTCATCTTATGCTCAGAAATTCTGAGCGTATGGTCCTTGAGGGTGCCACCTTCGTAACTACAGTCTAAGGGGCGTGCCAGGCATATGATTTTCGTAAACACGCACCGAGGGCGGGGTGAGGTATTTCAATTGTACAGTATGGGCGTGCTAAGTGTCGTAACTACGCAAGGAGCTTACAGCCGCCCGTGGTTACGATCAGAAAAGTTAGGGTAGGGTTTTCTCAGGGTAAGACAGCAACAGTAAGTACGAACAAGGGGAGTGCCTATGGGAGTGCATCGTAGGTACGCTGGTGTAAATACGCTACACACATGAGCGCTTCATGAGCGTAGGTCTGGATCAGACCCAATCTCAGCATGATTCCAGTTCCCTTCCCATCGTCCCCGCTCAAAAATATGTTTATTTTGAATTTTTTTCATGAATGTGTAAGTATGCCGATCAGCATGCTTAACCATTCATATATTAAAAAATGCCGCCGCATACCCATCGCACCTACCGGACATGTGAGTAGGACCATAAGGGGAGTCTTAGGGTCAGGTCATGAGGAAGGGAGTCTTAGAGTTAGGCTGCAGGGAAGGGAGTCTTAGGGTTAGGCTGAGGGGAAGAGAGTCTTAGGGTTAGGTTGCGGGGAAGAGAGTCTTAGGGTTAGGCTGCGGGGAAGGGAGTCTTAGGGTTAGGCTGCGGTAAAAGTAATATTTGGGTTAGGCTACGGGGAAGGGAGTCTTAGGGTCACAATGCAGTGAGGGGGCACTTGGGGTCAGGCTGTGGACAAGGTAGTATTAGGGTCAGGGTGCGGGGAAGGGAGGGTTAGGGTTAGGGTAATGGAAGGGGGTGGTAAGGGTTAGGGTAAGGGTTGGAGTTACATTAATACTCTCCACTGCACCTTCTTTCTTCCGTCGATCGATTACTTCTCCTCTTCTCCTTTCAAAAAAGGGCTGCTCGCAGTGGTGACCGGCACCCGGCAATAAGTTGCACATTTGCACTATGCTGTATCCGTGTTAAAAATGTGTTGATGCCCTAAGGAAAATGTTAACAATGCGATGTCAAAGCAAACATTAGATATTATATTAAAGTTGTGTTTATGTTACTACCACTGGGCATGTTTATCTGTATCCTCATTGTTGTAGCGGACCATATGGAATTTATTATGCCCTATCTCGGAACATCTGCGCCAGATGTTCCGACAGCGTACCTACAGATGTACGTAACTAACCATAGTTATGTAAGCAACAGCTCATATATATCTAGATCTATAACTATCTGTCTATCTATCTATCTATCTATTAGGGTCAGGGTGCGGGGAAGGGAGGGTTAGGGTTAGGGTAATGGAAGGGGGTGGTAAGGGTTAGGGTAAGGGTTGGGGTTACATTAATACTCTCCACTGCACCTTCTTTCTTCCGTCGATTGATTACTTCTCCTCTTCTCCTTTCAAAAAAGGGCTGTTCGCAGCGGCGACCGGCACCCGGCAATAAGTTGCACATTTGCACTATGCTGTATCTGTGTGGTCTATCTGCACAATGACATATTATTGCATGATAACAACCTACTAAACATATCTAATTAAATATGAAATAGGCATGTACTTTGTGGCAAAAAAACAAGCCAATTAAAGTATATTATTGGTGCATAGAATTTTATTTTTTTATTATTATTATTATTATTATTATTATTATTATTAATAATAACAATAATATTTCAAATAATAATATAATAAAATGTATTACACAGTGGAAGTTGAATGCAGATACCAAAACTTTTGTAAACAAAACCTACTGAAAGCAAAGAATTTTTGCAGAAATTCCCGTTCCAAAACCAGCCGTTGGTGAGGTTTATTAATATGTCACTGATCCTTCCAATTGGCAGCCTGCAAAGTGGGCACAGTCCCAAGGGCGTGTGCAGAAAAGATGAAGACATTGCAGGGCAGAAGGGGGTGACACTGACAAAATTAAAAATGTGTTTATGCCCTAAGGAAAATGTTAACAATGCGATGTCAAAGCAAACATTAGATATTATATTAAAGTTGTGTTTATGTTACTACCACTGGGCATGTTTATCTGTATCCTCATTGTTGTACCGGATCATATGGAATTTATTATGCTCAGAAGGATGTACTGTAATCCAAACCTGTGTCAACACAAAAGTTTTATGATCGATCGGATAGCTCATCGTATCATGTAATTGACATTGTGCCAGATCCAGACATAGGTACAACAAGGGACATTTCTGTAAGTGCCCTATCTCAGAACATCTGCGCCAGATGTTCCGACAGCGTACCTACAGATGTACGTAACTAACCATAGTTATGTAAGCAACAGCTCATATATATCTAGATCTATAACTATCTATCTATCTATCTATCTATCTATCTATCTATCTATCTATCTTTTTGTTTTTATTTAACTTCTCAGTCTGGCACCTTGTTATGAAATATTGATTATGTGACTGCTTGCCGTGGCTGTATAACTACATATTTCTATCTCTCTCTTTCTCTATATTACATAATAAAGGATTACTGTTCTCTATTCATGTTATCAGTACCATGCGAGCCAACAATTTAGCAGTGATTCATCACATTTCTGCTGTGCAAACAGTATACTGGGGATTTCATAACGTTTTTCTAAGACAATGTAATGTTTATCCTAAAGACAATTGACAGAAACAAAAAGTAAGGTTCTGTAATGAAAGTGCACATGATTGTATCTGGTGTAGTGTACATAACAACAGCCAAAAGATATTCCAAAACTTGTTATATTTGGTCTATCTATCTATCTATCTATCTATCTATCTATCTATCTATCTATCTATCT
>WWET01000270.1:323291-342697 GCA_011038615.1 Limnodynastes dumerilii | reverse complement strand
CGTCCGCTAAAAACGTTTCAGAGCTTCTCTCTTCACCCTCCGTATTATATCCACGATATTAGTTTCTGGGTTGAAGGTGACTGCGCTTTTGATGATGTAGACTTTCACACCATAGCTCGAAGGTTGTCTAAGGAAACCGTTGTGAGTATTCAGCTGCAAGACAAGTATGAGAATGTGAAGACTGGTAAAACGGGTCTCTGTTATAGGGTGACCTATCAGTCATGTGATAGGGCTCTGAGTTATGAAGCAGCTTCAGAAATGCAGTTGCTGTTAAGGGATGAGCTGCAGCGGTGTTTACATGTTACTCTTAGGTAGGCTTAGGGAAGCGTTGAATCTTCAAGGGTTTATCATAATAGAAGACTTGGAGAACACGCTGCCAATGAAGACAAGAAGCGAATAGCCAAATGTTAGATGCATATATTTAAACATCTATGATTACTAGATGTAGCATTAGGGAGCGTGGTGAAAACACCTGAATTTGAGACTGTGCGGCAGATTTCCAGCATAGATCTGGATCGTTAAGTCTTTCCAGTAGTAGGGCAGGAAGTGTATGGCAGGTGGGAGGGGGGTATGTAAGTTTTACAGTAAGGTAAATGCTCCTACGCCGTGTTAAGATTTCTAAACTGTCTCCATATTGTGCAGGGGCAATGCAGAAATCCTGAGGTAGGTTCATGGCATTATATTCCTGTATGTGCGTTGGGACTTTGGCATGTCATCTTAGCATGTCATCTTAGCATGTCATCTTAGCATGTCATGTCTGCGGAGAGGTTGAAGGAGGACATTAAAGGGTTTTGTTGTCTTTGAAGTCTTTCAAACTGATCTTCATTGTCAAAATAAAAATCTTTCCCCACCACAGCGTATAGCGCCACACTCTGGATGTCTGTCTGTTCAGTGTTCACTATGTGATGTGCATATCGAGAATGCAGTCCTGTGGCTCTCCAGGTGCAACTACAAGTCCCATCATGCTTTGTCGTGTATAAGCTGTACCTGTGCTGTTGTGGAATGCTGGGATGTGTAGTTACACAACACCTGGAATGCTGAAGGTTGTTATGCCTGGTGGATCACATGATCAACAAAATCAATGATACAATGATGTAAAGAGTAATATTATTTATTGAAAACAAAAAACCCTTTGCCTGTTATTAAACCAATGGGGACAATTAAATAGGAATGTTTGAAAACACTGATTAGATGATCAAAAAATAACACTTATGATAATGACCAAGGGCCAGATACAGACTTAAGTTCACTTTAAGTATGATCCCGTAGCGTAGTTACACACTACTAAGTCTAATGCACCTCCCTGAACGTATGTAATGTAGCTGATTTACGAGTTCAAAACCCTACCTCAACTTTTCCTTGCGTATCTGCGCTCGTACGTATTGCCTTCTCGTACGTAACTGCTTAACCCCGCCCACACTGTACAATTGAAATGCCTCCCTCCAACTACAGTGCGTGTTTTTGTCTTGCATGGGGTGACACGCCCCTTTGTACATAGTTACTAACATGTTACGCACGATCAGAGTTACGATGAGTAACATCTGCTGTGCGCATGTGCAGTGTTTTCCAACAGCCAAATTTACGCATGCAGCATGCGTAAATTCGCTATCGTGCTTAAGTCTGGATCTGGCCCCAAGACAATAAATTGTGTAACCGTGGAGGAAGGCAACTGGTATAACCTCAGTGGTCTTAATGTTTAGGTGTAAGTGATGAGAAGACTAAAAATCTACCACTAGGTGTGCTTACACATAGCAAACATATTGCATCAAAATAAAGGGAATGGTTTTATGGCAGAGTTACTTTGTGCTGTCTTATCAGTTAGTTTCAAGGCTTTTAAGTTCTAAAGCAATCATCCAATATGTGCCCAGTCCAACCTCTGACTGTCCTATTTGTCTGACATTGGATAAGTGTGTATACGGCAACTGGTATAACCTCAGTGGTCTTAATGTTTAGGTGTAAGTGATGAGAAGACTAAAAATCTACCACTAGGTGTGCTTACACATAGCAAACATATTGCATCAAAATAAAGGGAATGGCTTTATGGCAGTTACTTTGTGCTGTCTTATCAGTTAGTTTCAAGGCTTTCAAGTTCTAAAGCAATCATCCAATATGTGTCCAATCCAACCTCTGACTGTTCTATTTGTCTGACATTGGATAAGTGTGTATACTTAAACAACAGCTTGTAACAGATAATGCTGGTTGGATCAATGATTCCCCCCCCCCACTAATCACCTGACCAATTTTCCCTTCCACAGCTGCTTTATCCAATTCTTCCCCTGATTCTGACATCAGACAGCGATGCCTTTGTGTGTGTGTGTGTGAGCGGGAAGTGGTCTGGTGGGGATTGAAAGTGTGTGTATGGAGACAGGATACGTTCGGCAGATGCAGGTCAGAGATCTGTAAAATTGGACAAGTATTATGGATTGGGTGTTGTAAATGTGAACTTGGTTTGATGTAGGATTGTGGCAACAGTCTGGTTGGGAATTGGGTCTGAAGAGAATTGAACAAGTGTGTACCCACCCAAGGTGAGTAGCCATGATGTAATCTGCAACGGCAACACATTATTCCTGGTATAACCATCCCATAGACAGGAATATCCACAATAATATTAATGAGGTATTATGGCTACCAAGGTCTGTGAATCATTATTTGGGACTATCATTCATAATCCCCGTAAACTTACTGTATAGAGCATAACTTATCATATTAAAGTTCACATGATATGTTTGAGTCAACAAACGCACCAATAAAATGCAAGGAATACAAAGCTATACAGTAAGGCGACAGTGCCCTCTAGTGACAGAAATATTTTATAATCTCTATTCTCAACATTTCTCTCATTCATGTGTAATGCATGGCCAGAGACAGTGTTGTAATGTTATTTACATTTCCTAGTTATCTGATGTATAATACTGCTAAACTAGGGAAGTATGTCCCAGCATTATAGTTTATTTTGCAATATGTTTATAGTACACTAAGGTGTATATATGTCATTTGAAGAATTGTGATCTTCAAATAAACCAATTAATATTGTTAGTACATCAAGTAAGGATGTGTATTATTGCTTGAGGTAGATATATAGATATCTACTCTCCAAACTTTCAAGCACTCCCTTAAAACTTACCTCTTCAGACAAGCTAAGCAATTGGCACAACCTACTGCATAACATTAGCTTACCCTGTTCACAACTACTTTGCTATCTGGTTTTTTCCTTTCTGTTACAAGAGTAACACAAACTTGGAAACTTTAATCCTTTGAACTTGGATATAATAATTATAACTGGACATATAATTATGTAACCTGGGTATATTACTGTGTGTCTTCATTATTTAATTTGTTTCAGGGCTGGAAGTGTGGGGGTACACAGGGGTATGACATACCATTTATATTTCTTTATTTTCTTACCGCCGCTTCTAAATGTCCATACCGCCACCGCTAAATTTCCACTTCGACCACTGATTTGTTTTACTTTTTATGGGACGTTGCAACAAAATATATACTTTGTTATGTATGTGTTCACTATTGTCAGCGTTAGGGTGCAAAAATGAATTTATATCCCCCCCAAGCGAAAATCATTAAAGACACCAATACGGTTTTTGCTTGAGGATGACAAATGGTCAAATGAATTGTATACCATCCACTAATAAGTGTGCTATAAACATATTACATACAGCCCCAATTTGGCTTCTAAGTAAACAATGCATTTTACTTAATACTTATGAGTGGATCCTAATGATTATTTTTATATCACAAAATGAAATGAATTACTATTGAATATATATTACTAATTTACTGCAATTATTTGATTCTGTTCATTACAATAAAATATTAAAACTCTTGTGAAAATATATCAAATGAAAATGTTAAACTGAAATGTGAAGCTAAAGAAAGAACACGTCCTAATAACAGGCATAGTTTTCGCTAGGACAGCTCCATTCATCCGCTCCCCTATGATCTGACACGTCAGGATAGCCTTTGCTGCACGCATGCGCTCAGGGATTTTGCCAGGAGTCAACATGGCGCCTGCGTGTTTCTCACACATTGCATGTATCCGGAAGTGATCTTTTCTCGCCCTTAGTTGTAATGGCTTCAAAGGGGACTCGCCAACGGTGGAAGGGAACCGGCGGAGACAGGGACTTACATAGCGGCAGGCAGAGAGAGGAAGGCCGGCAGACAGAGCATAGAGCCGAGTGAGGACTGCGCTCAGCATGAGACGCATGCTTATTACGCTTATTGGTGTCTATGCGCTTGTATATTGAGTAAACTCTATACAACATATGGATCTATTCACATAACACATGAATAAAGATGCATAAAGTAATATCCATTCCTTCAGGTGACATGCAATCCCATATGTACCAGCACCTGTGCCTGTCTGCATATACACATGGGGAGGCTGCATCTGCATCAAAATGTACGCAGGGAATCAGTTACTTTATCATTAACTGAGGCACTTGATGGGCAGGTGACCGATTGGCCCCAGAGTTGTGACATGTGGCCCTATAATCAATCTAATTTTTTTTACTCTAGCTATTAACTCTTGTTTATGACACTACTGGTATGGGTTTATATGTTGGTCTCATGTCAATTCCTTTAAATATCTTGGGTTAATTTATTATCAAGGTGGAAAGTAATATTTGCCCCTTTGGTAGATTAGAGAGCTGCATCATATGGCCACTGGGGTGTATCCATTACTGAAGATGACTGGTGATCATTGGGGACATCTGTGGATGTAAACTCCAGCTACTTTTCCCTGCATATAAAAACTCTTTTTCAGTCAGTTTGTTGAGATGACATATGCTGTTTTTTTTATGCACCCCTTTCTCCTTTAATTCCCTTATATTTACCCCTTTGGAATTTTACTGTATTCTTAATCAGTAGTGTTGTGTATCTCTCTCCTTTTGCGGTTTGGAGTGTGTCCTATTAGAAAGTATAGTACTCAGGCCCGGAAGCAGAAATCTTGGGGTCCTGCACACTCATGTTTTTGGGGGCCCCCATCCCTCCTCAGTGGAATGCTGGTATACCACTTAGATGTTTAGGACAAGTATTTTGGGGATGAGGCTATATACTGGCTGTAGAATTGCTTAGGTCACAAGTAATCCTTGGTACCAATAAAGAAAAGGCTAATGATTTCAGCAGGTACAGGGATTTAATTGTAATCAAATGTCACTTTTGTTGTAATGAAGTTTAAAAGTAAATAAGTGTTGATAAAGACCCTGAAATGATGAAAAATGACCTCTACATGGCTAACTAGATCATTAACAAAACCATGCTAGTGACCTAAACATACTTATAGATACTTATGACTTCTCCATTCTTGATGTGTTATTCTAACCACCTCTTTTTGTTGCTTTTCCAGATCTGTGTACACTAAAGCAGGCCAAGTGTGGGCACCAGAAGGGGCTACTGCGTTTAAATGTCTGATATCTGCCAGGTTTTGTGCAGCGCTGCTGAGTAACATCTCGGACTGTGATGAAACCTTTAACTACTGGGAACCTGTGAGTAGCTAAGGTCTAGATCCAGACTTACGGAATGGGGGCTTTTTCTGAGTATTGCAAAATGCATACGTACGAACATCTGGTCGTATCTGGATCCTTTAAATCTACGAAATTTTTATTTTTATTATTTTTTTATTTTATTAATTTATTATTATTTTTTTTTTTATGAATTTTTTCCTCTTTTTTATTTTTTAAAATAAAGAATGCAGGCAGGAAGTGGGCTGTAAAAAAAGCACAAGGAGGGAGGGATAGGGGTTGAGGATGTAAGTTCTGCGATTTAGGTGTGCTTTACTTCTTCCCATCTGTCCTCTATGTAAGTGAGGATAAGGATAAATTAGAGTTGAGCTAAGAAACATCACCTCTAAACTCTAATTCTGCTTTCAAAATTTTGCCTCGCCTTACAGTACAACATGGTATTGGGTAACGTATTGCTCAGGTCTACACTTGCACCTAAAAAAAAAAAGGTGTAAGTGCAGCTCTGAATCAGCCCAAAAGTGGCTAGCTCTCTAATCACATCCCATGTATGGGGCTGATTCAGAGCTGCACTTACACCTTTTTTTTTTTTAGGGTTAGGGTTAGGGTTGTTGAACTGTAAGGGGAGGAAAATCTAACTTGCAAAATGGTTTAGCCGAGCTGTATACTTGCACCCTTTTTGCCCTTACGCTGACCGTACACTGGGTCGATTATTAGGGGGTGTCCCAATAAACTGGACGATTTTACACCATACACCTCTACTGCTGTGACCGATAATCCTAACAGAAGAGGGAGGCCTAGAGAATAAGGATCCATTCAGTAAGCTGATTGGCTCCCATAAATTATAAGGCACTAGCTCCAGCTTTGAATTGAACATAATCATACCAGAGCATTTCTGATGCGCTTATCTGGTGTTATCTGGTAAAAATCTTGTCCACGACCCAGAGCGATTATTTGCCCGATCACCTGATAATTGGATGATTGGTACAATAATCGCTCAAGTGTACGGCCAGCTTTACTCCCAAACTCTGGATCAGCCCAAACACGTGCATTATTGACCTTAGAAGATCTTGATTTTTTCACACAAGATTCTACTACTATTATTAGTGTTATTATTATTATTATGCTACTTCCCAGGTAGAACCACTATCAAACCAATTCATTATAATCCAGTGCTAAAATTAAAAAACTATTGAAGGAAAGTGCTTGTTTTATTATTTTTCGTAGAGATCTTTGTACATGTTATATACACTTTTTTCATTATAATAACTGTTATGTTTTTTTTAGACTCACTACCTCGTTTATGGCAAAGGGTTGCAGACCTGGGAGTATTCCCCGGCATACGCCATCCGCTCTTATGCTTACCTCTGGCTGCATGCATTACCCGCGTGGTTCCATGCACATGTCCTTCAGGCAAACAAGGTGAGACAATAATTATCTGGCATCACATCAGACGGAATTATGCCGGAGTTCCAACATGTCTTCCAGCATGTAAACTGCAGTTGACCATACAATGGACTATAATCTTTAAGATACTACTTGAGTGAATACCAGCAATGACCATTAAATCTCTGAACACGGGCCTGCTGGGATGGTTGGTTAAATGAACACGAAAGATCTAATGTATTGATGTAAATGATTACACACAAATCCATTTTAGACTTTTTTGCTATTTGTGGTCTTCTTTAACATGAAGATCTTCACTGACCCAGTTTGTAAAGAAGATGTATACATGGGTAGAGATGTTATTCTTGTAGGGAGAAAGAGAAGACAGTGATTGCCAGAGTGTGGAGATTAATTAATTCTAAGCAAAATTAGAACCTTACGGGCCAATCTTTAAGCCCAAAGAGTCCTGGATTTACTAAGCTGTGGGTTTGGAAAAGTGGAGATTTTGCCCATAGCAACCAATCAAATTCTAGATAACATTCTCAAATATGTAACAGGAAAGTGAGAGCTAGAATCTGATTGGTTGCTATGGGCAACATCACTTTTGCAAACCCAAAGCTTAGTAAATCTGGTCTCTGGTATTTCATTAATGTATGACTCCTACTGTTGACCTTTACAAATGTATTATGGTTTCTATTCTGTTTAATTTAAGTTTAAACCCTATTCTGAAAAATATAACTCTTGTAGGAAGCCATAAAAATAGTTTCAGTGGCTGAATCTCTATCTATTAAATTTACAGAAGGAATGGAAATTGTTATTTCTCACCCAATAAGTTAGGTCTTCACTGTGAGATTATCAGTATCATGGAATGTAAATACATAAGTGATCTGGGATACCCCATGAAAGGCAATACGCCTGGTTGTGGGGTATTTGGGTTTGTAATATTCTACAAAGATATGGTGAAATCTTGGACTATAATAGATGCTTTGGAAAGTTGTCATGTTACCCATAGATAAAGTATCTCTGTTTGTATCAGATGAGTGAGGTAGTTCTCTAAATGGTTGACACAAATAGAGGTACTAAAGGAAGAAGTAATGTTATTTGTGTAGCCCATGAGATGTCCTTACTGTGTACCTGCGGTGTTGGAAGAGGGATGGTGATTTAGTTGTGGGTAATGGAAAACTGCACTTTCTGCTGGTATAAAAAAAATAAAATAATGGTTTTACTGTTAATAACGCGTTTTCCCTTATTTCTTCCTCCTACAGGTTCTGGTGTTTTACTTCTTGCGTTGCTTTTTGGCTTTTATTAGTTGTGTATGTGAACTATATTTTTACAAGTAAGTACATGTCATTTTGTGGCCTTAATGTTGACTCAGTACTTCCATCATGTAAAATATACTATTTATATCATTTAAACTGCTGACATTTCTAAATGTTCATTGTGAATGTGTTTCAGCGTTGAAGACTTTAGTGCTCTTCATTATATATGTATATGTTGCAAGACCCTTGGACCAGGGGGAGCAAAGCCCTTTAGGAGGTGGTAGGCAGGGGTTAGATGGTCTGGTCCCATATTGTGCTGCACTGTGCCTGTTAAGTGAACCACCTTTTCTTTAACAGGGGCCTTATAGTGTGTAATCTGCCCCTGATAACAGGACCATCAGAGAGCTTTGTTGGTGGTGAGCAGGGTACATTGAAAGGGCAGTAGAGACAATTACACAGGATGCTCGGAGAAAAACTGGGGTGGATTTTCTGGAACATGGAGGGGGAAGCTACAAAGAAGTTTGTAGCATTTGTGCTCTACCATCTGGCGCAGTTGTATTCCTTATATCCCTCCAGTAATTATCGACAGATCTGCTTGGTCTGTGCTTGCACTGAAAATCTGAACCTGGTTATATGTATGGATGACAGTCCAAGAAGGAAATAACTGGTGAATAGGTTTCCTAAACACTATTTTGGGTGGTGTTCATGACATAGTATGTGCAGATAAAGTATTACCAAGCCTTTCCTATATCATAGACCATTTTAATGATATTTTGACATTCACCAGAGTGCGTTGGTTTAAACAGCAAAAACAAACATTATGGTGTTATGCTGTGGCTAAAGGCATGGTACAGTGACATCGCCAGTATCATCTTATGAATGGCAGAAGAGCCAAAAAGTTGCAATTGAAAAAGTTAATCTTAATGTATTCCCCATTATTTATCATCTTCTGGTTGTTTAAATGTCTTCTGCTAGTGTAGAAATCTTTTTGTTCTTTGGTTTTCGTTCATTCCAAGCTTTGAAACAGACTGGGCACTGAAAAGGCCTAACTTCCTGTCTTATTCACAATGTGTAATAGCAGCGGCAAGCCCAGTGCGAATATTTAACTGCTCCTTTTTGTGTGCGGACCGGATTCACACCTAAGAAGCAGTCGCTTTGTTATTTATCTGCAGTAAAGGACCTACTGCACATACATAGTAGGTCCTTTTCGCAATCTGCACACAACTTCGGTACGTAGATTGCCTCCGGGCGGTCTTTAAAGACTGGTAAAAAGAGGCGGCGTAATGCCCTTGGGAGGATTTGGGTAGAAGTGGGAGGGGGGGTATTTAGATTAGCCGGGGGAGGCGGGTAGCGGCAGTGTCCATGCGGATATTGCACGGATAGATAAGGTAGCGCTATGGCACCCGTAAATGTCATAACGTACCCTAAAAGGGGGGGCAGGATGGGGGCAGGACGGATGAGTTAGGTGCAGGTCTGTCCGCACCCAACTCACACCGGATCTGTGAATCCATTTTCCAGTTGTATTACTATTTAGATCTATTCCATTTTGAGCAATAAGTAGGACTGATGCTTAACATTAGAAAAAAGGGGGGATTAGGAGTTAGCTGCGCTTAATTGGCTGCAGCCAAACAAAAAGATTAAAAGAGGGTCCTGCACCCCCTCTAAAAACATGAGAATAAAAATAAATAAATAATCCTTTTGATCAGCGCTGTAACAATTAAAATCCTTTTGATCAGCGCTGTAACAAGTAAAACTAAATATATAAATATATAAGATATATGACATATAAAAATATAGAATAGAAGGCAGGGTGAGCATACGCCAAAAAGAAATATGAACCAGTCCAAACTCAGGAAAAACAGGAAGAAAAGGATTAAAAATACAATTTAATTAAACATCATAGAAAAAATCCATAAAAACTAGTTAAAATAAAAACAAACAATATATAGGTCCATATAAACAATCACAAAGTCCATCCCCGATGACAAAGGGGCTCCAAAAACCTGCTGCCTGGACGCAAAAACCTGGAAACGTCCTAGATGGAGAGACTGCAGCGGGGTACCTCTGGAAGAAGCCGGCGGGATGGAGTGTGATATTCGGACATGCTGGATCACCGGCTGACGCGTTTCGAGGGGGTCACCTCTTTTTCAAAGACCACTTTGAAAAAGAGGCAACCCCCTCGAATTGCTTAACATTCATTTATTCTTGTTTTCCTCTGAATGTACTTTATATTTATTTATTAACAGCTTTTTATAGAGCGTTATCAGATGATGCAGCGCTTTATAGAGAATATTTCACATTCACATCAGTTGAAGACACAAGAACGCCATCGTTGAAGTAACTTGTTTTTTTCTCTCTCCCCTTTAGGGCAGTATGCAAAAGGTTTGGACTCCAAGTTGGGCGACTCATGTTGGCGTTCCTTGTCCTCAGCACGGGAATGTTTTGCTCAGCGGCGGGTAAGTGCCTATGACGCCACTCCTATATCATAGACCATTTTAACGATATTTTGGGTGGGTTTTTATTATGCTGTGGTTAAAGGCATGGCACAGTGCCCATATCGACCAATCAGATTCTAGATAACATTCTCTAGTATGTAATAGAAAAGCGAGTGCTACAACCTGATTGGTTGCCATGGGCAACATCTCCATTTTTCCAGTCCCGCAGTTTAGTAAATTTGGCCCCTAGTGTTTTTTCTTTTTGAGATCATTGTATATCTATTGTATTCATCGGTTCCATAGCTATTATTGATGATATCTCTGTCCTCTATTCTATATCTTTATATGTCATATATCTTATATATTATATATTTAGTTTTTATTGTTACAGCGCTGATCAAAAGGATTATTTATTTATTTTTATTCTGATGCTTAACATTCATTTATTCTTGTTTTCCTCTAAATGTACTTTATATTTATTTATTAACAGGTTTTTATAGAGCGTTATCAGATTACGCAGCGCTTCATAGAGAATATTTCACATTCACATCAGTTGAAGACATAAGATCTCCATCGTTGAAGTAACTTGTTTTTTTCTCCCCCCCCCCTTTAGGGCAGTATGCAAAAGGTTTGGGCTCCAAGTTGGGCGACTCATGTTGGCGTTCCTTGTCCTCAGCACGGGAATGTTTTGCTCAGCGGCGGGTAAGTGCCTATGATGCCACTCCTATATCATAGACCATTTTAACGATATTTTACATGCACCAGGGTGGGTTTTTATTATGCTGTGGTTAAAAGCATGGCACAGTGCCCATATCGACCAATCAGATTCTAAATAACATTCTCTAGTATGTAATAGAAACCTGATTGGTTGCCACGGGCAACATCTCCATTTTTCCAAATCCGCAGCTTAGTAAATTTGGCCCCTAGTGTTTTTTCTTTCGTAGATCATTGTATATCTATTGTATTCATCGGTTCCATAGCTATTATTGATGATAGATCATTGTATATCTATTGTATTCATCGGTTCCATAGCTATTATTGATGATATCTCTGTCCTTCCTCCTGCAGCCTTCCTCCCCAGCAGCTTCTGTATGTACACCACAGTAATAGCCATGACAGGCTGGTATATGGAGAAGGTCTCTGTGGCAGTGCTGGGTATTGCCGCTGGAGCTATTTGGGGCTGGCCTTTTAGTGCCGTTCTCGGGTAAGGAGCCATCTGTAGGGCAAAATCGTACATTTAAAATAGCGAAAGATAATCTAATAATAATTGTTTTGATCATTTACTCATAAGGCGCCACAAAGGGTCTGTACAGATAAAATGGACTGATAAAAATGACGAGACAGGGTAACGGTAAAGTTATGAGGATACAATACAAGTCTGATCTCAACAGGCCAAGGTAGAGCCCTACAATTTGAGTGGGTGGGGGCAGACCAACAGGGGAGCAGTTGGAGTCTCTGGCCAGAATGCCGCCTTTTAGAAGTAGAGACAGCAGAAAAATCTTTTCATCTGTCTCTATTTTGAATAGGCAGCTTTTTTGTTTTTCAGAATGGGTGGGTATTCCGATCAGCATACTCACCCGTTCATTTTTGAAAGTGCCGCCAGACGCACCCTCCGTCTAACGCAGACATCACCAGAGAGGTGAGTTAGGCTCTGGGGAAAGGAGGGTAAGGGCTGCAGGGAAGGGACGGTTAGGATCAGGCTGCGGGGAAGGTAGTATTAGGGTAATTGAAGGGGAGGGTTAGGGTAAGGAATAGAGAAAGGGTTGGAATTAGATTTTTTATTTACCTTTTGGAGCACTGTGTTCAGTGCTCTGGGGGTCAGTTGCTTTGAGGCAGATGCAATCAATTTCCCAGTCAGTTCGGAACCTGGCTGGGAGAGAATGGCCCTTTTGAAAAAGGTCTGTTCTCAACGGGGACCCACACCCCAGGAGACACAGGGTTGGATTTGCACTTAGTAAAGCAAGGAGACTTCCGCAAGCCACTTGTGTAGATCTCCTTGCATGTAACATCAGCGCATGTGTGTGGCAGATGTTATGCAACGTGTCTTGATGCGGTGCATGTAGATCCGTACGACGGGACGGCCCTTTCCGGGTTTTGCCATGCAAATTACCCCAAGATGGTGGTTGTCATAGACAACGGTGTGAGCTGCTTAGTCACCATTTTTGCATCCAAACTGTTGTTGCATGGTGGCAGATAAGTCTTTGAGCATTATTAGGATATATGGAAGCAATGTGTGGCTGCGCTTGGGGTTTTCCATGTGCTGGACACTGGCCTGTATATAGTCTGGCTTATTAAAGCTAGGTTAGATTAGTATTGATTGCTTTATCTCCATTGAATGTTCAGACGGAGCTCCTCATTGCACAGTGATTTAATAACATACCCCCTGTCATTTCCAGGATCCCGATTGCTTTCGATTTAATTTTCCTCAAACAAAAATGGAAGAGTTTCATCAACTGGTGTCTCGTGGCGCTCGTAATATTTCTGGTAAGTTCTAGCACTAACTTCATATAACTTAATATAAGATGTTAGCTGGTCAGATCGAGAGAACAGACAGGAGCTCAAACTGAGCAGCCGGAGTTACTGAAATTGAGCTTCATTGCATCTTGGTAATGATTGTGTATTGGATCTGTGGATTTTAATTGGAATACTATCACACTGCAATATCTGCCCGTTTTCTCAGCATTGCAGCATAGGGCCAGGTTTATGGTAGTTTGAAGCCTTAACTAAGATGTGCACAGTTACATATTAGATGATAAACTTCACAAGTGAAAATGAGTTTGTGATGTAGAACCTATAGCCAATAATTGTTTAATAGTTTAAAATGTAATTTTCAGCTCCACAGCAAAAAAAAAAAAATCACTTAAATATATTGATGTAGGGCTTTGATATCAGAGATTTTTGTGAATGTGTAAACACTTTTTAAAGTGGACCAAATTAATTAAAGTAGACGACTTCTTTTCATGACTGCTGCACAGAATATTTTTTAGGGGAATTTTATTTTTATTTGTGTAATCTTGTTCAGTTGAAACATATGACAGGTGGGTGAGGGTCCCCGGAAAGAACGGCTCTGTTCCAATAGGGTCGTTTTTGATTGCTTATGCCTCGATAAGGCATAGCAATTGATCTACAGAGCACCGAACGCAGTGCTCCGAAAGGTAAACCTGAAAACGACCCCAACCCTTCCCCTAATGCTAACCCTAACCCTCCACTTCCATTACCCTAACCCACCATCTCCCACAGCCTGACCCTAACCCTCCCTTCCCCAAAGCCTGACCCTAACCCTCCCTTCCCCAAAGCCTGAAACCCTCCCTCTCCCGCAACCTGAACCCAACCCCCGCTCCCCTGCAGCCTGACTCTAATCCTCCCTTCCCCGCAGCCTGACTCTAAGCCTCCCTTCCCCGCAGCCTGACCCTAACCCTCCCTCCCCCCGAAGCCTGACCCTAAGCCTGGAGAGGGTACTCATCTTTCCCACGGTCCGGGTCTTGCGGTAGCGGCGCCGGTGTTTCTGAAATGGAATCGGCATACTCACCCATTCTGAAATTTTTTTTCTAAAATGGAGGGGTATTCGAAATAGGGTCGTCTGAAAAAGAACTTTCGGATGTCCCTATTTTGGAAATCCCTAATTCTATGCGGGGACTGCAACCGTGACAGGTTTAGGAGTAAAGTAAAATGGAAGAGTTGCTGCCCTGATATTCTATATGACATAACTCTCTTCTTTCCCTGTTTCACAGATTCCCTTGGTGGCTATTGACAGCTATTACTATGGAAAGCTTGTGATAGCCCCTCTTAATATTGTCCTGTACAATGTCTTTACCCCTCATGGACCTGACTTGTACGGTAGGTGACAAAATTTAGTTTCTCTTCAGCGGTGGCTCGTTTTATTCTGCGACACATTATTATTGAACTAAAAGGCAGCAAATAAAACGTTTAGGGGGGGTTAAGAGGTATTGAACAGGAGAAATCTGAAGATGTATTTAGTGTGGGCATTTGAATTCAGTGCAGTAATTTGGATAGATTGACTTCGTGAGCCAAAAAGTTGGATTGATACTGGCTTACACTCTCCTGATGTCAATGGATTGCCATTGTAACTCACACAAATAAACTTTCCATCCAATCTGATCTCCAATGTTTTAGATGATCAGACAGTGGATAAGTGTATACGCTCACATGATTGCTCGCTACATACAATCCAGGGCACCTGGTCATGTCGTATGATTTTTAATCCAGGAGACATGACCAATTTACAAGTGTGTACTCGTGTACTCTCTCACAACTGTGTTGTCTAATTTACAGGGTATGCATTTAAGGCAAAGAGTTGGAGATAGGAAAAAATGTTTACTTTCTTAGCATGTCATTGTTTTAAAATGTAAGCTTCAAAAGTGTTTTATTATTTTTTTTTATGTTGATTTTTTCAATACTATTTACCGGCTTAAACAAATTGTTAAAATACACTTTCTGGTTATGACCAGCAGAGGTCACTGCAGTGCTGCCGTGGTTTCTAGATGTCTGATTTCAGTGTTTTTAGTAAAGGACACAAAGATTTATGGGTAGAGCAGTGAGTTCGGATATCATAAATGCGGTGATAAATATTTGAAAGAATAATGTACCAGATAATTTGATTACTTGCGTAAATGCACTCCACCAAAAGCCATCTAAATGTTCCCTAAACCCCCCTTCCGATATCCAAGAGAGGAGGACATTATCCCCTGCATTAAACCGACCTAGAATGTTGTAAGAAAATGTCTATTATTCCAAATATTATTCCAGATCCAGCTCGGGACAGTTTTAACTATTTATTAGTATTCTGCTATATAGAATCCTTTATTTTTCTATAAGTGTTTAAGAGTGTCATAAGGGGAGGACCCACACTGCCCCCTAGGTTCCCCTCTTTATAGAAAACCTATTGCAGCTTAACATTAGACGCAGTATAGGGGCTGAATGCAGATTAGAAGCACATTTCTGGAATCATATTTTTGTTCACATCACCATCAGGTGAGACTTGATACAGATCACAAGAGCATTTTGATGGTAACTGAATTGCCTTAGAGCTCAAGATAGTAAAAAGCACCATACTGTGGCCTAAAGGGACAAAACAATCCATCTCCGCACAGATGACAAAGACATTCTATGTTTCACTGCCAACAATGTGGAGTACATGTCAGTATGGGAGAGATTGATTGTCTGCGATGCACCTAAGGTTGACACTTTCATCCCTGAAGCTCAGCCTGGAAGATTTCTTGCACTACTCCATGGTCTACAGACTCTAGGTCCTAGAGTTACTAAACTGCAGAAAAGGAAAAGTAGAAGTGATGCCCATAGCAACCAATCAGATTCTAGCATTTATTTTCCTATTACATACTAGAGAATGTCAGCTAGAATCTGATTGGTTGCTATGGGCAACATCCCCACTTTTCCGCAGTTTAGTAAATCTAGCCCTAACAAATCCAAATAGGCTACCTGAATCCACCAAAGACTTATGCTGGGTGCATTTGAGCACAATTTCACAGCTCACGTTAGCTAATCGATGTTACATGATTCCAGAGCCAGCTGGTCCATAAGACACAAAAATATGGCCCTTTCAGTATTAATTTGGACTATGGACAATAGAAAAATAGATAACACCTGGAATGATTACGAAAAAAAAGACCTTTTTCTTGAGTAGTTTGTTTGGTCAATATCAGTAAATAAAATGCAGTATATTAAATGATTTAAATAATATGATATGGCTGCGTGGATCAATATTCGGTATGGGGAAGTAGTCTAAATCAGCACGCACACAATAAATAAGAGTGATATACCAGTCCAGCCCTAAGGATAGAATGTAATTATGTCGATATGTTGCAGTATTTTAGTAGCAAACAATATCAGAACGGTGTATTGGTGATCATGCTTTGCTAAACAAACAAATAAATACAATATCAAAATATTTTAGAGCCTTATATAGAGATCCACTGGACTTTTATACAACAAGACAGTGTCTCAAAAATTCTAAGGGCTAGATTTACTAAGCTGCGGGTTTTGTAAAGTGGAGATGTACCCATAGCAACCAATCGGATTCTAGCTGACATTCTCTAGTATTTAATAGGAAAGTGAGAGCTAGAATCTGATTGGTTGCCACTTATCCAAACCCCTCAGCTTAGTAAATCTCCCTAAGCCTTATGTAGAGATCCTCTTGAATCTTATACAACAAGACAGTGTCTCAACTATGGAATAGTGAATATTTTGCAAGGGGAGACGTTTCCCTGGGATAGGGGTGCTATGGTTTGTTCCCCTCTGATGAAATTGCAGTACTTGTAAGGCAAATCATTAGTCCATGAACACCAGTAACACCAGTACCTTATACTGATGTTCAGGTCTCCTTCCCATATAATTCTCTTGCACTGATGTTCCTGGATTCTGTCTGATGAACTGATTCAGTCTTCACTCCTGGCTTAAGCATGGCTGCGATGAAATCAATGGCACACCTTCCACTGATATTGGTCCAGAGCGTGCACGTTCCTAATACTGCAGTGGGTTTTTTTTTATGAATGAAGTCCTTGTTACCGTGGAAAGTCCTCTCTTGTAGAGAATGAGAGCTCACGTTTGTTGGAAAATCCTACGCGTTTTGCCCTGTGAAGGATCGGGCTTCATCAGGGAATAAGGTCTAAGGTGAGGTAGATCCCATCTACCCTTATTGCCAGCTGTGCCGCAATCTTGTGAAGCTCCAAAGTGTCTTTTAACCTATGTGCTGAACGCGTGTGGATTCTACCTGAGTCTGGATCAGTTGGCAGTATGGTTCCTTCACCTGTATTGTACATTGTAATAATAAATCACACTAGATAGTGCAATCCGTCCATTATTGTAAATGTCATTAATATCACTTAGCATGTTGTCCTCAGTTCTATAGGCCTTCTCTCTAAAGGGACAAAAGTACATTAGAGACTGTGCAAAGAAGGTTCTAAAATGGTGCATGGTCTGTGTCACACTGTATACAGAAAGGCTAGAGGAACGAAACATGTAGATCTCGGATCAGAGAAGGGAAAGGGGGGATATGATAGTAGCTTCAACTAAATCAAGGGATGTAACCAGGTACAGGAGGGGGGCATTTTTGCAATGGAGGAGCTATAAGGATGTTCTAAATCTTAAGCTTTCTATGTTGGAATTCTGGATCATGCGGATTGCATCGCGGTCGGGTTACTAGACTGCAAACGTATACACAGAACGCATAAACAATCTGGTTTGCCTAGGTGTAAGACTTGCTGTCTCTGGATCCAACCCCTTGATCACTAAGTTGGTGCCGGGAGGTTATCCGGATCATTTTTTTTCCTACTATTTGAAATTAAATTAATTGCTAAGTGTTCTACAGTGACATTAAATAGACTGTATCCAATATCTCCAATTTTCATGCATTTTTAAAGGATATTCCTGCTTAAACTGACATATTGACAACATTCTTTCTATTAATATATACCAGCCTTTAAAATGAAATGTTATTCTTTTAATTTCTGTCATTCTAAATTAAGGCGTTTAACAGTTTTCTAGATGATGGATAAATGGATTCCAGAAAAACGTCAGAATTTTGTTGCTGTGGGTTACGAGCATCTTGTGTTACGCTTCCCACTGTTCCCCATGGAAACGTTTTTGTCCTCCCCTTTTTCTTTTGAAGTGACTGGATGTACCCAACGCAGGTTGTGCCTCTGATCTCTTGTGTGCCCAGGATACCGCTATCTACTGGCGTCCGCAAGGGACAAATGAGCGCCTTTGGAAAATGAAAGCAGACACAATACATGCATTTTAAAATGACTCACAATGAATTTTCTGTACTTTTCCTTCCCTTCTCTTCATAGACACCTTACGTCAGCAGCTGACTGATCTAATCTCCAGTGACGCACTGTGTCCATGCAGTTCATCTGTGACACACGTAGGGAATAACTCCTGATTATAACCCTGTGCAGAGATAAAGGCAGCTTCTGCTTTTTTTTAATGAGCACAAGGGGGGGAAAAGCTTTGGAGGGATGGGTTAGGCAGGGTGGAGGAAATGTCATTTCTGATCATTTTGAGAAGCAGGAGTTGAGAAGAGTGTTAAAGATGCCAAAGAGGCGACGGCGAAAATTTTATTTTGTGCATTGTAATTCAAGCTAGAAGCAGACTGTCCGTGGGAACTTTAATTGATTTAGAAATATGGGGGTTTGTTTAAAAAAAAAATGCTTGGTAAGACCAAGTAATTCAAAGGCAATGGCTTAAGTATACATGGTTAGGCCTGAGCTAGTCCATTGTCCTCTGCTATTCCTCTGTTTCTAATGGCCTCCTAAAAGTGTGGTCTTATTATTTGGTCTCTTTAATGTCTTTGATTGGTGCTTCCAGATGAATGGGATGTGGTCGCCAAGCGGCTGTATTCTGACCATGATAGAGGCGTTATTTGAATGCCCCCCCCCCCGGCGCTCATTGTTCAGAGAGCCCTGAAAATAGGAAATTGCTATTGAGAACAAGAACCTACTACCCCATTCTCAAGCTACAGGTTGCAGCGAGTAGATTAGGGTTAGGGCTTAAGGGGGAAGGTTAGGGTTAGGCTGCACAGTATGTAGGGTTAGGCATGAAATGGAGGGTTAGGAAAAGGTTAAGGGTAGGGTTAGATAAAAAAAACAAAAAAACACTTCCCATTCGGCGTATTATTTGTCGCGTCTCCAGGAGTCGTATCACCGTCACTTTCTAAAATGCAGGTTGTCGGCAATCGTAGTACAATGGTCTGAAATTAAGACTATTAGGCCGGCGAACCATAGTCCTCTGCCTGACCCTAAGACTCCCCTTCCCCGCAGCCTGACCCTAAGACTCCCCTTCCCCGCAGCCTGACCCTAAGACTCCCCTCCCCACTGCCT
>WWET01000270.1:299151-317171 GCA_011038615.1 Limnodynastes dumerilii | reverse complement strand
GTTGCTATGGGCAACATCTCCACTTTTCCAAACCCGCAGCTTAGTAAATCTGGCCCTTAGGATTAGGCTACAGGGAAGGGAGTCTTGGGGTCAGGCTGCAGTGAGGAGAGGGTTAGGGCATTGGAAGGGAAGGGTTAGGGTAAGGATACAAAAATACTTACCATTTGCAGTGTAGGGTTTCAATCCAGGGAAAATAAGTAGCTTCTCATCCTCGAGGCAGAAGCAATCGATTTCCCAATCCTTTCGAGATGCACTGGTGGAAGTAAAACCTTACAGTTACCCCTAACAGGGCAATCTTATTGGTTTTTATAATTTGTAATAAAAAAGAAATAAAATGTTTATTATTATTTTTCAAATAGCTAAAAAAAAAGTAGTGACACACCGATTGAACCCGGTACATTGACACCTATAATACGACTCTACATACATAAAATTTTTTCTTTGTTCCATCATCATTGAGGGGTAGCACATGGCATTACAGAGAGTAATGAAGGTTAATATTTCGAGCACTGATTAACATTGATGAGTATTTCCATACCTAATGGTCTGTTAAATATTTAGGTTTTCTTTTATTCCTGTAGTCCCTTCCTTTGAAGTACAAAACCCTTGCTTCGGCATGCCCCATAAAAGAGCCGCATATTGAACATATCAGCCATGATTCACCACCCAGAAATGACAGGTTTATCAGCCTCATACGTACCCATAAAAGCATTTTACTATTGGAATGTTAAGTGGCCTTGTAAGTGGCTGACGTATTCTGTCACTCACACTTAACCGCATGTCGAACTACAGAGGCCTTGATAGCAGAAGACCTTCCATTGGATGTACCATTTAATTATTAATCCACGCTTTGTTTATTCTTGGAATTTTAAGAATTACATTTCAAACATTAGAGCATTAGATATTGTACAGTGATTGTCTGTGTTTATTGTGCTGCGGCCACCTCATAATCAATAGTAACGATCTGGATATGGATAGTTACCTTTAACACAGCATCTGTTGCAATTGTGTTCTGATCTTGCATTTGCGAGTAACAGTAACAACCATTGTAACAACTTCACCTTCACTAAACCATGCTGGACAGCAAGATCTCGGGTTTACTTTTAGGACCGTATTCGCAGGTCCGTCCGTTTGCAACTTACACACGCAAAATGCATAAGTTTTTGTGACTGGAGGGCGCATGCATCCTCCAGATGGAGTATGGGTCCCCGTTGCGAACTGCCCTATTTCAATAGGGTCGTTCTATCCCAGCCAGTTCCGAACCCACAGCCAGTTCTGCACACAGATAAGGCCTAGTCTGGGAATGGAACTCATGACCTGAGCTTTGTAAAAAAACAAGTGCCACTCACTGAGCCGCTGTGCTGCCCCTCTATTGACTACATACAGGTGGTTCATGGAAGGTCAGAAACGATTGACTACTTGGTAAGGCAATATGTGAAGGCCTTATTAAATGATTGTTGGTTGTAGTGGTATTTCTAGGATCTTATTTAGGATATATAGAAAAAAAAGAGGATGTGCTTTACATAGATACACTAGTGTATCTAGTCCAATTAATACATTTTTGGGTATACATTCAAAGCGCATCCTCTTTTTTTCTATATATATTTTTCTACAGGAGGTGGTCACTCCGTAGGCTGCTGCTAGAACATAGTTGCCTACTTTTGAAAAATCATTTCAGGGAGTAAAGTAAACAGCATAGGGGCGGTCTCTGCGTCACCAGGGGCGGTCACTGCATCACCAGGGGGCGGTCCCTGCGTCGCCAGTGTTTGTGCATGGCTGTCCTGCAAAGTAATCACTTACACATTTCAAAAGTCAAATATTTCTAGTTGGTGGGAGTTCAAATAATGTAATAAATATCTACAACAGCCTTGTACAACAGTATGTATTATAGTGACTTTATGTATTCTCCACACCTTCCTCCTACTTTCTTGCATTCTCCAGACTTACCCATAAGCTCCTGTGTATTCTCCAGACTTCACCATAAGCCCCTGTGTATTCTCCAGCCTTCACCATAAGCCCCTGTGTATTCTCCAGACTTCACCATAAGCCCCCGTGTATTCTCCAGACTCCCCCATAAGCCCCTGTGTATTCTCCAGACTTCCCCCATACTCCCCTGTATTCTCCAGATTTCCCCATATGCCCCTGTGTATTCTCTAGATTTCCCCATACTCCCCTGTATTCTCCAGACTTCCCCATAAGCCCCTGTGTATTCTCCAGACTTCACCATAAGCCCCTGTGTATTCTCCAGACTTCACCATAAGCCCCTGTGTATTCTCCAGACTTCACCATAAGCCCCTGTGTATTCTCCAGACTTCACCATAAGCCCCTGTGTATTCTCCAGACTTCACCATAAGCCCCTGTGTATTCTCCAGACTTCACCATAAGCCCCTGTGTATTCTCCAGACTTCACCATAAGCCCCTGTGTATTCTCCAGACTTCACCATAAGCCCCTGTGTATTCTCCAGACTTCACCATAAGCCCCTGTGTATTCTCCAGACTTCACCATAAGCCCCTGTGTATTCTCCAGACTTCACCATAAGCCCCTGTGTATTCTCCAGACTTCACCATAAGCCCCTGTGTATTCTCCAGACTTCACCATAAGCCCCTGTGTATTCTCCAGACTTCACCATAAGCCCCTGTGTATTCTCCAGACTTCACCATAAGCCCCTGTGTATTCTCCAGACTTCACCATAAGCCCCTGTGTATTCTCCAGACTTCACCATAAGCCCCTGTGTATTCTCCAGACTTCACCATAAGCCCCTGTGTATTCTCCAGACTTCACCATAAGCCCCTGTGTATTCTCCAGACTTCACCATAAGCCCCTGTGTATTCTCCAGACTTCACCATAAGCCCCTGTGTATTCTCCAGACTTCACCATAAGCCCCTGTGTATTCTCCAGACTTCACCATAAGCCCCTGTGTATTCTCCAGACTTCACCATAAGCCCCTGTGTATTCTCCAGACTTCACCATAACCCCTCTCTTTCTCCCCCTTCCCTTCTGAGCTGCGGATCATTTATTCTTATTTCTTTATCTGTTTTCATGGATATATAGATCACAAAGCACTTAAATATTGAAGGATGATTTTGTAGAAGCCTGTGTTCTAACCCATCTCTGTTAGTGTCATCATTCCCCTTATAACTGTTGTACATGTAGTCATAGCCTAAACTGAAGTCAAAGTCTGCTCAGAAGGAACAACAATCAAACCCTGCCATTACTTACTGTCTCTGAAACATTCAAGTGATAGTCAAGAGACTTTGGGCACTAAATAGGAGTATTTGAAGTTAATGAAAACCTGCAGGCGTTTAAATAGTGTGTAATATAGATGTACTCATTTTCTCTAAGATTTGTTGCTTGCTTTCCAGCTCAAATAAGTATCTTTGACATGTTCCATTGCACATAAAGTGTTTAATCATTTTGTTAGAAGAGAAGTGCACATTACATCGCATAATGTCTTGTTCCAATTTAATAGAATAGCCGCCTGTTACTGAGATATGACTGAAACCTTGTCCTATGTGCTTTTTTTTATAATACTTGGGCGTTTGAAATTCTCATTTGCTCCCTTTTTAGTGTTTGAATGACCAATTTGCAAAGCTTCTGTGGCCCTTATTCTGTTGCATGGAGGGTTAGGGTTGGGGCTGAGAAAGGGGAGGTTAGGGTTAGGCTGCAAAGAACAGAGGGTTAGGCTGCAGGAAATGGAAAAACAGACCATCGTACCAGCAAATCACATCCCTATTGGCCATCGCACCTAATAGGCCCTGGAAAAATCACCCTTTTTAATCAAAATTTTGGGATCGCCCACAATGCGTGGTTAACAGGGCCATCGCGATGTGGATGATGTTGTATTTTAGGTATTTGCAGCCAATGGCCGTGAATACTTGGTTAAATTTATAAAAACAACATGGAAAAATAAATCCATGAATAACTACATAAACCCCTCTTTCTCCCCCTATAAACATAATAAAACTAAAACGCTTGGGCATGCAGACCCTTGTATCACTCCAAAGTCTAGCATGCCTATGCAGTGCACCAACAAAATTTAGGTGCTGAAATAATATAATGAATGAAATAAACAAACAATTTCATAATTACCAACTGGGTCTTCATCTATAATGTCCAGTCTTGTCAACGTTGAATCTGAGCCAAGCTCAGGGAAATATTTGTGCAGTGCTTTTATGTTTTTTTACATCGCAGGGGATAGGCTCCTATATGGTTTTATCATTTGCAATAAATCAGTTATGAATTTCTTTAAACACAAAACTTTATTTAATAAAATAAAAATTCATTTACATTTAGAATATAGTGAGCATGTGATCTTCTATGCTTTTATTTATTTGTAAATCATACAAATTTATCACATTTTAGGAGCTAATCTCATCCTAGTATCATGTGACTTACCTGTAATGGCCACTGGTGGGAGTCGGCGCCGCAAATACAGTCTTTTGTTTTTTTAAAGTAGATGAAGCCGAAAACTGATTTTCGGCTGTCTCTATTTTGAAAAGGCCAATTTATTCATTTCTTTTTTTAGAATGTGTAAGTATGCCGAAGTATGCCCATACAGCTGTGCTCATAAGTTTACATACCCTGGCAGAATGTGTGATTTTCTGCCCATTTGTCAGAGAATATGAATGATAACTCACAAACTTTTCTCTCACTTTTCTCAAACTTTTTAGTGGTTGGGTGAAGCCATTTATTGTCAAACAACTGTGTTTACTCTTTTTAAATCATAATGACAACAGAAACTACACAAATGACCCTGATTAAAAGTTTACATACCCTAGTTCTTAATACCGTGTATTGTTCCCTTTAACATCAATGACAGCTTGAAATCTTTTGTGGTAGTTGTGGATGAGGCTCTTTATTTTCTCCGATGGTAAAGCTGCCCATTCTTCTTGGCAGAAAGCCTCCAGTTCCTGTAAATTCTTGGACTGTCTTGCATGAACTTCACGTTTGAGATCTCCCCAGAGTGGCTCAATGATATTGAGGTCAGGAGACTGAGATGGCCACTCCAGAACCTTCACTTTATTCTGCTGTAGCCAATGACTTGGCCTTGTGTGTTGGATCATTGTCATGTTGGAACGTCCAAATACGTCCCATGCGCAGCTTCCGGGCTGATGAGTGCAAAGTTCCTCCAGTATTTTCTGATAACATGCTGCATTCATCTTGCCATCAATTCTGACCAAGTTTCCAGTGCCTTTGTAGCTCACACATCCCCAAAACATCAGCGATCTACCTCCGTGCTTCACAGTAGGAATGGTGTACCTTTCATCATAGGCCTTGTTGACTCCTCTCCAAATTTTACGTTTATGGTTGTGGCCAAAAAGTTCAATTTTGGTCTCATCACTCCGAATGACTTTGTTCCAGAAGTTTTGAGGCTTGTCTCTGTGCTGTTCAGAGTATTGTAAGCGGAATGCTTTGTGGCATTTGCGTAGTAATGGCTTTCTTCTGGCGACTCGACCATGCTGCCTATTTTTCTTCAAATGCCTCCTTATTGTGCATCTTGAAACAACCACACCACTTTTTTTCAGAGTCCTGTATTTCAGCTGAAGTTATTTGTGGATTTTTCTTTGCATCCCGAACAATTTTCAATGGCCACTGGTGGGAGTCAGCGCCGCAAATAGTCTTTTTTTAAAAGTAGATGAAGCCGAAAACTGATTTTCGGCTGTCTCTATTTTGAAAAAGCCGATTTATTTATTTATTTTTTTAGAATGTGTAAGTATGCCGAAGTATGCCCATACAGCTGTGCTCAGAAGTTTACATACTCTAGCAGAATGTGTGATTTTCTGGCCATTTGTCAGAGAATATGAATGATAACTCACAAACTTTTCTCTCACTCATGGTTAGTGGTTGGGTGAAGCCATTTATTGTCAAACAACTGTGTTTACTCTTTTTAAATCATAATGACCCTGATCAAAAGTTTACATGCCCCAGTTCTTAATACCGTGTATTGTCCCCTTTAACATCAATGACAGCTTGAAATCTTTTGTGGTAGTTGTGGGTGAGGTTCTTTATTTTCTCCGATGGTAAAGCTGCCCATTCTTCTTGGCAAAAAGCCTCCGGTTGCTGTAAATTCTTGGGCTGTCTTTCATGAGCTGCACGTTTGAGATCTCCCCAGAGTGGCTCAATGATATTGAGGTCAGGAGACTGAGATGGCCACTCCAGAACCTTCACTTTATTCTGCTGTAGGCAATGACAGGTCAACTTGGCCTTATGTTTTGGATCATTGTAATGTAGGAACGTCCAATTACGTCCCATGCGCAGCCTCCGGGCTGATGAGTGCAAATTTTCCTCCAGTGTTTTCTGATAACATGCTGCATTCATCTTGCCATCAATTCTGACCAAGTTTCCAGTGCCTTTTGTAGCTCACACATCCCCAAAACATCTGTGTTTCACAGTAGGAATGGTGTACCTTTCATCATAGGCCTTGTTGACTCCTCTCCAAATGTAACGTTTATGGTTGTTGCCAAAAAGTTAAATTTTGGTCTCATCACTCCAAATGACTTTGTTCCAGAAGTTTTGAGGCTTGTCTCTGTGCTGTTTGGAGTATTGTAAGCGGGATGCTTTGTGGCATTTGCGTAGTAATGGCTTTCTTCTGGCGACTCGACCACGCAGCCCATTTTCCTTCAAATGCCTCCTTATTGTGCATCTTGAAACAACCGCACCACTTTTTTTCAGAGTCCTGTATTTCAGCTGAAGTTATTTGTTGATTTTTCTTTGCATCGCGAACAATTTTCCTGGCAGCTGTGGCTGAAATTTTTGTTGGTCTACCTGACCGTGATTTGGTTTCCACAGAATCCCTCATTTTCCACTTCTTAATTAGAGTTTGAACACTGCTGATTGGCATTCTCAATTGCTTGGATATCTTTTTATATCCCTTTCATGTTTTATACAGTTCAATGTCAGTGCAGCACTGGATGGAAGATGCGAGGGTCTTTCAGGAGGCCAGAAACTCACTGACCTTTTATACACACACCGATTACAAGCAAACAGATCACAGATGAGGATGGTTACCTTTAGTAGCCATTCAAACCTGTTTGTGTCATCTTGTGTGCACGTTATCAGGCCAAAATCTCCAGGGTATGTAAACTTTTGAGCAGGGTCATTTTGGTAGTTTCTGTTGTCATTATGATTTAAAAAGAGTAAACACAGTTGTTTGACAATAAATGGCTTCACCCAATCACTAACCATGAGTGAAAGAAAAGCTTGTGAGTTATCATTCATATTCTCTGACAAATAGGCAGAAAATCACAAATTCTGCTAGGGTATGTAAACTTCTGATCACAACTGTAATATGCCCATAACCCCCACTCCCGCATGCGTAGTAGGTCATTTTGGGAAAATATGCACTTAGGAAGCACAAACTTCTTAAGTGTGAATCAGGGCCAGCGTTTCTAAAGGTTACACGCAGAGGCCAGTGTACTCCTATGGCACTCTCCTGTCTATAAAATAAATGATTATATTAGTGTTCTATTACAGTCAGCTGTTTCTCTTCTCCCATTCAACATAATTATATGTCAGTAAAATGATGAGCTGTCCAGATGTCTGTCTATTCCAACAGTTTTTTGTTCATTTAATAAAATCAATATATACCACTTGGTTTGATTATTGGGACTGGACTGTGGTTATGGGCCAAGTGTAGTCTTTTGGAATGTTAATAAAGTTTTCTTTGTTTTGCTTTCAGGCACAGAACCTTGGCATTTCTACTTTATCAATGGTTTCCTTAACTTTAACATAGTCTTTGTGATGGCCCTCTTTGCTTTACCTCTGACGTGTCTTATGGAGCACCTGCTACAGAAAATTAACAGTAAGTATTTACAGTCACGTTGATCCTGAAAAACACAAGCTATTCTAATATACAAATATTGTAATAGTCAACCTGAAATCCCCAGTGCTTGTAGAGTAGCTGTATAAATATTTCATAGTCTATGGGAGATCTGTAATAGTGCCAGGAACTTTGATACCCCTGTGTCTCTTCACTAGTTTAAAGAGACACAGGACTCTTACTGAAGTAAAATCAATTCATGGTTTAAAAGGGTTAATGGTAGCAGCTGTGAATTAATTTGCAAATCTGAGAATAGAAATGTATTGGAAAACATCTTGTTTTGAAACTGGGTTCCTTTGCGGAATTTTCCTAAATGGGCATAGCTTAAATATAGAATGTTTTCTCTCTCAATGTGTGATGTTCTCGACTGCAGGTCTCTGAGAAAAGATTGTGGCACATTTAGACATATTGGGGTTGGTTCAGATTTATAAAATTGTGCAATGGGTAAAACGTATTTATTCTTTTAACCCCCCCCCATGCAGCATGATTTTTTTTTTACCAAGATACAAGATGGGTTTTGAAAGCAACTAGGAATTATTTGTATTTTGGTACGAAGGAAGAGTTCATATCACGTCTCTGGGTCAGAAGAACGTTTAGTCAGATATATATATATTTGTCCAACCAACCATTTTCCTAATTCTAACTGTCCAATAAGAAGTTGTTTATAGGAGTTAACTTTGGAAGTTTTATGGGAAGTGGGCTCAGTTGTTCCTTAAACATGTCAGAATTGAATAACTTCCAATCTCATTTTGTTGCTCCAGCAGTTCAGAACCTGGGAAGACCCTACTGCTTGACTTTGGCCCCTATGTATATCTGGATTTTGATTTTCTTGGCTCAGCCCCATAAGGAAGAGAGATTCCTATTCCCTGTTTACCCTCTCATCTGTCTGTCTGGGGCTGTTGCGCTCTCTGCGTTACAGGTATTGTATATTAACCTTTACCTTTGTCTTTGCACATTGAAAACGATGCGTCACATGTAGTATTTACGCTGGTCATCTACTTAACATATGGGACAACAGCTGTATACGTTAATATATATATTTGCAAAACACGTAGGCTAGATTTACTAAGCTGTGGGTTTGTAAAAGTGGAGATGTTTCCCATAGCAACCAATCAGATTCTATATCTCATTTAGCTATTACATACTAGAGAATGTTAGATATGTCTGATTGGTTGCTATGGTTGGTTGCTATGGGCAACATCTTCACTTTTTTCAAACCCGCAGCTTAGTAAATCCGGCCCGTGATGGGAGAAGAGGGAGAGAGAAGACTCACAGCAATGGGGGGGTGTCTTTGGGGCAGCATACGCTGTGGCCACAGTTGAATGACCTCTATAAAATTTAAACTACAATGACAGGAGTTTGTCTGAATATTTACGTCCTGAAGGCCTTTGCTTTTACCTGACTACAGACTTGCATCACAGTCGTTGTACTGATTTATTACCTTGTTATATCACATGCAGAGACACCATTCATGTATAAACTGCTTTTGAATGTTTTGGCTTAAAACCAGGAAAACTGTCTGTATTTGGGAGTAAAAAAAAATAACAAAATGGAAAGAAAAAGAAATAAAAATCGCTATTTACTGAAAGTTCCAACTCACCAAAAATCAATAGTGACATCCAGGTGGACTATGTAACAACTGAGTAACAGACAGAGGTAGAGCTGTAGAGATATGACCCTGAACATAGGTCTAGCAGCAGATTGCACTTTATATTTCAGATTTAGAGGTGTATTTTTGACCCAGGAGAGAGTAATCTTGAAAAATGGCAACTCTGTTTTTCTTTATGATTAAATTGTAGAGCAAGAGGCAGTTAAGTAATATAGAATATGTATGGATTTTCTATGTATAGGAAAAAGCATGTAGAGGTACAGCTGTTAGACCAACACACATGACACATTTGTATACAAGCAGTGATGGAAGTAAATGGAGTTATATCTTTTCAATTAAATCAGTGGCAGTATAGTATACCCCCTCCCATCGAGCTCTATATACAATAGAAACATTGCAGGATACTTTCAGCTCTTATACGTGTGATGCAGGTTGTATAATGCCTTAGAAATGCATGTAGGTACTGGGTTTGTGTGGTTCGCAGCTTAGAAATGGTTCCTGTTCCAGAATGTCATTTTTTGGGGGGTTTTAAAGGCAGCCGGGAACGGTACAGACAATATTAAGCCTTCGGCTGCATCAGTCTTGAAAACCAGCCTTTGCTACCAGCAGCCGCATCCCGTGTCGGGTCCTGGATGGCTAAGCATGCCCCTCTGCTGTATTATGCTTCCTTTCCCGGATACACTTCAATCAGGTTTTTGTTCCCACACTCCTGCTCGCTAAGGTCCGTGACCTGACCATGGCTAAATCTAAGGCCCACTTCTTCTCCTCATTCTCCTGCCTCTCTGTGCTGCTTCTAAATAGGTTAGCAATGTTCTCTCATATAAACACTGGGTCCCCTAAGGTCTTCAAGGGCATTCTCCTTACGTAGAAATAGACAGCGCACAAGAACTACTTGGCCTATCAAGTGGGTCCATTTTTGATTAGTTTAAACCCATGATGACCTCAGACTCTTTATTCCTTGTCTTAATTTAAATATACCTTTGTTTATCCCAAGCATGTTTAAATTGCTCTACTGTGTTCATCTGTCTTACTTCTCATGGGAGACTATTTCAGCCGTCAACTAATCTTTCAGCAAAGTAATGTCTCCTTACGTTACCCCTGAGCCAATTACTCTCCAGATTCAGGGCATGTTATGCCTCCCTCCTTTACTTGATTAAACCCCTTGATATATTTGCCATTCGTCTATTACATCCCCTGCTTAAAACTCTACACGTTTAGATCCTTAGTCTTTCTTTATGTCCTATCCTTGTTCTCATCCAAACTCGGTGCTCACTGTCATTAGGAGTTTGCTTGCTGTTGTTCTATATATCACATTTTTTTAGATGGAAAGAATAATCAAGGTGGCTGGGGGTCAGTAAAACGGTGGTGTGGCTTCCAGCCTGCTTTTATGTGGCTTTAACCTTAGAATCGCTATTTGACATTAACGATAAGAAACGCATACGTTTTGTCTTTCATTAGTACACACATGAAGGAAGCTGAAAACACTCCTGTCTCGTTTGTTCACCGTCACATATACCATTTATTGATGGATTATATGCCGTAACCAAACAAACTGACTTAAAGAAAAGTAAACTAGGGTTATGTCTTTGAGTTCCTTTTTTTATAGAAGTCAGACTATAGCACAGCGCAAAACAACAACCACACATGGAAATGGATGTTTTTATTGGACACCAAGTAAAGCACGTATAGCTGTGTATAGGTATCCTCCTATATAATATCTTATTTCCTATATATCTCTGGGGTGACACCTTGTAACACTGATGAGCAGCCTTAGATCTTTCAGAATGTCATGTGACAGACTAGGAGGAAGATAATCCTATAGTACACAAAGCAGAGAGAGCACAGAGATAAAGTGCAAGAAGTACCCAGCGCGAATACTAAAAATGCAAAACAAAATTTTATTAAGTAATGACGACACAAGTGTTAGTTACAATAAAATAATATCACCTATCTCCTTATCATCTAACCTCTAGGGAGCCCAGAGCTTTCTCTTATTGTGTCACATGACTTTGGTTGCCATGGAAATTCACTTCCGCTCCATCCATATGCTCTCCTCCGCTCCGTCTGCGCTCTTTCCTCCGCTCCGTCTGCGCTCTTTCCTCCGCTCCGTCCGCGCTCTCTCCTCCGCTCCGTCCGCGCTCTCTCCTCCGCTCCGTCCGCGCTCTCTGCTCCATCTGTGCTCTCTCCTTTGCTATGTCCGTGCTCTTTCCTCCACTCCGTCTGTGCTCTCCCCTCTACTCTCTCTGTGCTCTCCCTTCCTCTCCGCCCTTGCTCTCCCCTCTACTCTCTCTGTGCTCTCCCTTCCTCTCCGCCCTGGCTCTCCCCTCTACTCTCTCTGTGCTCTCCCTTCCTCTCCGCCCTCGCTCTCCCCTCCGCTCCATATGTGCTCTTCCCTCTGCTCTCTCTGTGCTCTCCCTTCCTCTCCGCTCCATATGTGCTCTTCCCTCTGCTCTTATTTTTACATTATGATGAAAGTCTCATTTTAGTCCAAATAAATAGTGTAAAAGAGAAAGCGCTAAGATTTTCCTACTCCACTCTGTATCAGATGCTTCACTTTATAACTATGGATAAGTATAGCTGTCCTGGGCTGAAGTTGCTCCTTGACCTTTCCAGATGTAATGTACAACCGTGCTCTTTTTATTATTGTGTGTCATTATTTTCCATCCATGCACTGAAATGTCTCTATATTTGTTGAACTGCGAATGCACCAAACAGAACAATAAAATGTTCCCTGTTCACAATGGGGAAGTTTGACAATAACAGACAATTTCTGATACTCAATCATTTGTTATGTTCTAAAGCCATCGAAAATCATAAAGCTCTTTCTGACAGCGATCACTTAAAATCCAGCCCGTTCCCTGCTAGCTCATAAACAGTTTCCTCCTTGGCCATTAATTGTTTTGTCAACTCTCAATTTCAGGTGGATCGAATCATTTAGGAATTAAATTGTCCTTTTCTAATAGCTGAACTGCTGCACTCCCGACATGCAGAGACCCCGATCCAGATTGTTGCTGGAAGCGGCTCCTTGATGGCTTTGGGCTTCTTTGAATACATTGAGAGGCAGATTCCAGTTGCCAGCGGGGATGCAATTAGAAATAAAAGCAGGGACTATAAAGAGGGAATGGTAGAATAGAACAGATCTAAAGGAGCACAAGAGAGTCAGTCGACCTGGGGAGACGAGAGAGGCAAACAGTTTAAAGATACCTGGAAGAAGCGAGAGTGGATGTGACGTTTTCTTCTAGAATAAGGAGAAAAGGAATAGCAAAATTTCTAATCTTTTCAGAAAACTTAATCGGGTGTCACAATAAAGTTGAAATAATGTGTAATAAAAAGTAAACTATAGCCAACAGGAATAAGATGCACTTGCCGGTCCGGGTGGCTCTAATTCAGACATGATACAGCCACCAGCTGATTATTGTTCGAAATTGGTTGAAAACAGAAAATTGCTTTTGGAAACAAGGACCTATTTCCCCGTTCCGGATAGCTACAGGCTGCGGCCATTGCGAGTCCCCGCTGCGATGTTTCGCATTGCGAAAAAGGGACAGCCGAAAGTTGCTTTTTGGATGTCCCTATTTTGAATGTGATACACTGCAGAATTTTTTTTTAAGAATGGGTGAGTATGCGATTCGCTTACTCACCGATTCATTTTCAGAAGAACCTCCGCTGGACCACCAGAGAGGTGAGTAACCCTCTTCGGGGACATAGGGTTAGGCTGGGGGAAGGGAGATATAGGGTTAGGCTGTGTGGGGGGGAGACTTAGGGCTAGGCTGTTGGTGGGGAGATCCACACTTGGCTGCGGCAGTTGTCGTGGGTAACAGGCTAGGGTTAGGCTGCAGCGGGTAAAGGGTTAGGGCTTAAGGGGAAGGCTAGAATTAGGTGGTGGGACATAGAGGGTTAGGGCTGCGGGAAACGGAGGTTTAGAGTTAGGAATGGGTTAAGGGTGGGGTTAGATTAATGGAGACTTAGGGCTAGTCTGCTGGTGGGGAGATCCACACTTGGCTGCGGCAGTTGTCGTGGGTAATAGGCTAGGGTTAGGCTGCAGCGGGTATAAGGTTAGGGTTAGGGCTTAAGGGGAAGGTTAGAATTAGGCGGTGGAACATACAGGGTTAGGGCTGCGGGAAACGGAGGTTTAGAGTTAGGAATGGGTTAAGGGTGGGGTTAGATTAAAACACCTTTCGGGGGATTACTCTATGCGAGCATCACCGCCGCTTTCTCGGATTCAGACTGAAAGCACCAGTCGCCATTCAGCTACTGTACGACGGTCCACATCCAACATAAACACCCAGTTGTAGACTTCAGCCATTGCCATACACTCACCCTGTTTAGTGCAATCATCTAGTTCCACTCTCTCTGAATCTCATACCCATTCACAGTGACCGGGAATCCATTACAAAGTGTTGCTTTCTGGTAATTTAAATAAAAAAAGTCATCTATTAATCTATTAAAAGTAATCTATTCGTCATATTTAGACCAGATCCAGGCTGTGGGTGTTTTTTTTTTGCTGTTGGCGAGCAGGAAATTCGCAGATTACATGACCGCGCACGCACACATATAAGGCTTCCATGCACGGGCCTAGATCCTTTCCAATGATTGGGCGGGTTGCTTACAGCAAAAGGAAGAGGAATTTAAATTGTCCTTGCATTGCAATGGGTTACATGCAATCCAGATTTCCGATCTGTGCCGGCTAACGGAACTCTGTATCCAGCTTCTGATATCTGCTGCGCCGTGTAATATGTGTTACTTTCAAAGCATCTCTATCACCCTAGTCCAAAACCCCTACCAGTCGCCTCATTCCACTGCTACTGTCTTTTGCGTCACCCGCCTCCAAGGCTCAATGCTGTGAGTCACTATTACATGATTTGCTTTGAACCGTATCATTATTGCGTCAGTAGGCAGGTGGTCTGCTTTTCCTGGAAACTATTATTAAGTCCAGTCTTAAACCAATTTATTGTTGCTCTTAATATACTTTTTGTGTCCTTTTGTATAACATTGTTTTTTTTCTCTCTATAGAAATGTTACCACTTTATGTTCCAGAGATATCGATTAGAACATTACACTGTGTCTTCCAACTGGCTTGCACTTGGCACTGTGCTTCTATTTGGTGTCCTGTCCTTCTCCCGTTCAATAGCTTTATTCAGTGGTGAGTTAGCGTTTCCTGTTGTAATCATCTCTGGGTAGATAGCAGTGTAGATCAGTGCTTATGTTCAGAGTACCCAATTACCTGTAATCAGGTCAAGTAGCACTTTGCATGTTATGTATGCATATACAAAATATATATTTATTTTTGGACTTTTTATATTTTTGCAATGATTTTGACATACATTTCCTACATATTCCATCCAGATATTATAATAACTCTGCCACCTTATATTGCACCTGGTTAAAATACAAATACAATGCTACCGAGGTCAAATTCTGAAGTGTTTATCCAGCCTGAAGTATTTCAGTTATGTCACATTAGTGTTCACCTCAGAAATAAACAAACTTATATAGAGTTGTGGTTGTCTAGGGAACATTGTATCAAGGGCTATAGTATCCCTTGGCTCTCCCACTCCATTTTGAATGTGTTCACAAAATGGCTGCCCAGTATTTTCCATGATGCTTCAGTGGAAAATAGGCCTCTAAATTACTTTAGGTTTTTAAGACATAAAAAATGATTTGTGCTCTTTTCTTGATGCTTAAACCCATTCTGTTTTGTAGGATACCATGCGCCATTAGACCTTTACCATGAGTTGCACCGTATTGCCAAAGACCCGACCATCCACACTGTGCCGGAGAGCAAGACTGTGAATGTGTGTGTGGGGAAGGAATGGTATCGCTTTCCCAGCAATTTTCTTCTTCCAGAAAAGTGAGTTGAGTAAATATTGCTTTAATTCTGTACACTGTGCCTAAGGAGACACAATAGTGTCATCTGTAGGTTACAGGTACACTTTAACAAGCAATAGGAGATCCTGTGTAGTCTGTAAACACTTGCTTGACGCCAAGGTGAAAAGGTGAAGCTGTTTGGAAAGACAATTTTTTTACTGATGTCACATACTCTGATTTTTTTTCCTTTGTCCCAAGCGTACTCTCTGAAATGAATTTTGTCATAAATCTCCATCCCAATATGCAGGGCATTGCAGCTGGGGGCGGAGCCAAGTTGCTGCCATTTGCATTAAACCGTGTGATCAAGCCCCGCCCCCTCTGCTTCCCAATACTGCAAATAACATGGCATGTGTTCAATATAATTCATGTCTAGAAAACTGTAGATTAATTAGGAGACATTTGTATTAACTTTATTATGTATTTGCTGAAGAGTTTTCATGTAATTAGTACATGTAATATGTACCAAAAATCGGGTGTGGGTTTCTGCTGAGAACGTCCTTATTTTGAAAGGGCCATTCTCTCTCAGCCATTCCTTCGAGGCAAAAGCAATCGATCCCCAAAAAGTAATGTTTAAGTATACTGATCGACATACTAAACCATTCAAAAGAAAATGATTTCTAAAATGGCTGTTTTTGGAAATAGAGATAGCCAAAACAGAGCTTTTCTGGCCGGAGATGATCAACGCCAAAAATATAGGTATTTCCAATGCAAAATGCCCCCCAACGTGTCTTACATGTGTTGAAAATTCTGTGATCATGTGATCATATGTTATTATGTAACAAACTCATGTTCATACCTTATATTACAGATCAAAGAAATCATATAAATATTTATTCATGATCTATCCAATGCGGTTTTTGGTCTCCAGTCATTCCACGATCACTGATTAAATCGCATTAAAATCGTCCATTTGGATCCTTTCTATTCTTTAGTTAGCTTGTTGGTGTTTTTGTGTTGTATAGTCTTGCTTTACTTCTATAGTCTGCTATGCTATATTATATATATACTTCACTATGGGGCATATTCAGTGGAGCATCACAGATTTTATATCACACCACTATGGGGTATTCAGTTACTGTAATAGACGGGAATAAGCGCCCTTCACGTTTATTCCCGTCATCGCGCTCAGTGGAATCTGCCCTACATGTCTGTGTGCAGTCACTGTGCTCTGACCTGGGTCCAATTAATGGCGCCTTTTACTGGAAATCTACCTACACTTTTACAAGAATCGATCGACTCATATTCTACGTTTTGATTTATCTCTTTATATCTTTATCTTCTATAGTTGGCAACTCCAGTTCATAAAATCAGAGTTCAGGGGTCAACTTCCAAAACCTTATGCCAAGGGGAGGGAAGCAACAAGAATTGTTCCCAAAGACATGAACGATCAGAATCTGGAGGAGACCACTCGATACGTAAGTGAATTATGCGTTTTTAGTGGTCTGTGCCGTTTAACCCTCGGAGTCGCTAAATTGCTTTTCTGGACTACATGCTTTTTCTGAGTGCAGTCTCTATAATTCACGTACCTTCACGTGTTGCAGCTCTGAGGAAAGTCCAGACGCATAAAAGATTTCATATAAATCTGGGCAAATTGGTAAAACGTGTGAGCTGGTTCCAGGAATTTGTGCAAATGTTTCTCTTATCAGCACGTGCCAAAGATGGAAAAAATACATCAATAAATAAGTATACGTATGAATAGGGCTGAGGTCGCACAGCACTGACTGCTGTTCATAAACAACCAAACAGCTGCTGCCGGTCGGCGCCTCTGCAGTTCTACGTAGGTGCGTAATGGCGACCTACCTGCGCATGCGTCGGATGGCGGAAGAGAGGGCCCCTAGGAAGTTTTACCCCGGTCTCCTCCACCGCTAAGGAATATTTTTAGTTCTTACATTTTATTATTATTTATTAGCAGGTATTTATATATCGCTATCAGATTACGTAGCGCCTTACAGAGAATATTTCACATTCACATCAGTCCCTGCCCATTGGAGCTACATACTAAGGTCCCTAACACAGACATTAGGATTCATTTTATTAAGCAGTCAATTAGCCTACCAGAATGTTATTGGAGCAACTGGAGGAAACCCATGCAGACACGGGGAGAACATACAAACTCCACACAGATAAGGCCTAGTCCAGGAATCGAACTCATGACCTGTTAGACACATGTGCTACTCACTGAGCAACCGGTCTTAGAAATGGCTGTTTTTTTTTTGTTTTTTTTTAGCTTTGCTAAATACTCACTATCTGTGAAGATTGTTTGATGCTGCATGTTGGAAATGCCAGTTCAGGGACTATACCAGTCATGTGACATGTCACAAGCTGTCATATCCTGAGATACTAAGGTTTAAATGGCTACCCAAGGCCCTCTCAGTGTAGCGGAACTACAAATCCTATCATGTTTTGTCAGGGGGTGCAGCTGCTGGTTAGAAATGCCCTATTTTAAACATGATGCAGCCACCAGCTGAATGGCAACTGTATTGTTTGTAATAGGGGGAAATTATTATTGGGAACAGGTATCTATTTCCCCATTCACAATAGCTGCGGGGAATGGAGAGTCTGGGTTAGGCTGTGGGGCATGGAGTGTTAGGGTTAGGTTGTGGGACATGGAGGGTTAGGCTGTGTGGCATGGAGGGTTAGGGTCAGGATGGAGGGTTAGGGTTAGGCTGCAGGGCATGGAGGGTTAGGCTGCAGAGCATGGAGGGTTAGGGTTAGGCTGTGGGGCA
>WWET01000270.1:256244-271663 GCA_011038615.1 Limnodynastes dumerilii | reverse complement strand
GTACGACAATAGTATGGACGCGCGAGTTACTACACAGAGGCAGTGAAAGCCATTTAAATTGTACAGTATGGGCGTGCTAAGCCCAGTACGACCAGCGTATTGGTACGAAAATTTGCACGTACGCTGGAAAAACTTAGGGTAGGGTTCAGTCGCCGTAAGCAGGTACAATCAATGGGAGTGTCATGGGCGTGAAAGTTTATACACCCGGGCGAACATACGCTACGCTCGCGGGCGTAGGTCTGGATCAGGCCCCATGACCATTGGTGAAAACTCTGTAATGTAGAGTTCTTTAGATTGTACGACTATCACAGAAAAAATATGGAACAGTTATTTGCTTAATGGCTGTCTCGATCACTTCCTTTCTATCAGTGTATTCGGGGTCTTCAATTTTCCCAGGTGTTTTTATTGTTTTATCCACTATATGCTGGTTTTAGAGGTATAAAATGGAACCATATAAGAGGAAGGGCCAAATCCAGAACTAAGTACGACAGCAAAGTTACGCAAGGTAACTCTGTACGATCGTAACAAGTTCGTAACAACGTGAGAAGGGGCGTGTCACCCCTGCGCTATTCGTAAATACGCACTGGAGGTATTTAATTTGTACAGTATGGGCTGGGTTAAGTAGTTACAAACGACAGGACGCTACGCATAAGCACTGTTACGCATGGAAAAGTTAAGGTAGGGTTTGGTAGTTGTAAATCGGCAAAATTACGAGCGTATGATGGGATTAATAAGCGTTATTTCTAGAGAACACGCGGCTATATTACCACGTACAAAGATAGGGCTGCTCTCTGTAAATATCTATATTCCGGTCATAGGCAAACTTGGGCATTTCTTGTGTTGTGAAACTAAAACTCCCAGCATACTCCAACAGCATGAACATAGCTGATTCTTGGCAAATTATAATGGGACTTGTAGTTTTACAACTGCTGAGGTTACCTATGCCGGCTGTTTTCCATTGGCTACAAAAGCTTCACAGATATCTGTTTAGTTGGTGAGAGCCAGTGCAGCGAAGAAGAGGTTAACGATGAAGCGCTAGCAGCTCGGCAGTCCAGCTCTATACTCTGGGGGGGTTTCAGAGAGCTGAATTGACGTCAGGTCCTGTACAGTCAGAGATGAGCTCCCGATACATGGAGATGGTAATTGAATTAGAGAGCATTCACCTAATTATACGTAGCAGACACTTCATTGTCAGGAAGCTTTTCATTACAGATAAGGCGAGTGCTACGAGCTGGGCATATCATGCTACAGACTTTTCAGCCTCACGGCAATGACACACTCATCCCTTACTCTCTGCGTAATTGGTGTCTTGGGATGTAGCCAGTCCAACCCCCCCTATACAGTATACTGAGCCATTACTGGCAATGTATCCATCTGGCTCATTCACACCGGCCCTGATTGTAGCAGTCAATTTGTGGGACAATTTCTTAATGAACAAAGGTCTATAACTGCATTAACCGAGGTCCACTGGATACAAAATCTGTATTATTCCCCATTTATGGGAGAGACCGGCTACATAGATGATGACTATCTGTCTCAAGCTGGTCATACACTAGGGCGATTATCGATCCCAGCGGGGCGATTTCCTGCCAGGGAAATGTCCCTTTATCGACACCATACACCTCTCCTGCTGGGACTGATAATCCTTGCAGAAGAAGGTGGGGGCAGGCATAGGACTATGCTGCGCTGACAGCTTTGAAGTATACCTTCAACGCTGTCAGAGCAGCTTTGTACATAGATCTGCAGCAGCACCTTTGAAGAATAGGGAGCCTTTCAGATAGCGTATTGGCTCCCTTGCCATTTGAAAAATTGATCCTGACCACTAACTACAGCGATTATTTGCCCGATTACCCTATAATTGGGTGATCAGGCCGATAGTTTATGGCCAGCTTCAGTATATGATCATATTAATAGGAAGATGGTTAGCTGTGTAACAATAAAGACTAATAATCTGCACCAGCAACATATCAATCTAATGTGTTACAGTATATATGTATCCTAAATCCTTCATCTCCATTTCCACCCATTATTATTCTCTTTTTTTCCTTCTGTATCATATTATTATTCCCATTTCTCAGTCAATCTTTCCCCTCTCCCACCATGATAACACATATATGCGACTTATCAGTAGACTGTTTGCACAGTGCAATATATCACATTGAATCAGAATAAGCACAGATTTGTTGCACAGAACTGAATGGAAAGTGGTAGCTTTACCCAAAATGGGCCTGATTCAGACTTAAGAACATGCTTAAAATAAGAGAGGAAAGTCACTCCTGGGCTTAACCATGTTGATTGCAGGGGAGTCATATTTCATCTGTTGCAACCAGTATTAGAGTTGAGAGGTGATGTTTCCCAGCCCAAGTTTAAATTACAGTATAATAGTAAAGCTGGTCAGAATCTGTGTACAATAGCAGTTCAAATATATATCCCTGCATGCAATGAATACAATTTACTTGTCTCCCCCTGAAATGTGCATGGTTTAGCCCAAGAGTGACTTTACTCTCATTTTAAGCCCCTTCTTAAGTCTGAATCAGTCCCATTATGTGGAAAAGTTACTTAGCTAAAAGAGGAGCTGATGAATAGAATGGGATGCGGTTGCCGGTCCAAGCAGCCATGATACGGCCTCCAGCTGAATAATTGTTTGATTCGGTAATAAAAATAAAGGGGTAGACTGGATGTGCCAAGTGACTTATATGATTGACCCAGCGTCAGTCAGATCATTCAGGGCTATCAGAATAATCCGATTATCAGACAAACCGGTCTGTGCCACACACTATTCTATAATCGCTTCACTGGTCAGCCAGTGCGTGGCTGGCTTGTGTGATCTCTTTATTTTTTGCTAATAAGGATCCTCTACTTGCATAAATATGTGAATTGTCTGTATTTCACAAATGGATAAAAGTTTAGTTTATAGTAAGGAAAAGAAACCCCATTAAAGTGTCTGTCCATTCATATGTACACAATGTATTTGTTACTGTTTAGGAACCAAGGGCCTGATCCAGACCTACACCGGCGTAAGCGTAAGATCGGCTTAATAGCGGATCTGCGCATGCGCCGGGCAGATGTTGCCCGGCGTCGCTACGGCAACGCCCGATCGTGGATCGGGCGTCCGCCACCGTCCCTACGTTCAGGTTAGTGTAGGTGGGCGGGGGGAGCTAGGTAAATTAGGATGGGAGGGCGGGCTAAGCGGCCATACGCTTCAGCCGGCGTAAGGAAGGGGCCATAAGCCCGCACAGGGGGAGTGTCCATCAAAATGAACGGCGTAGGTCTGGATCAGGCCCCAAGACTCACTGATGTGTTCCATCTGTCTATTCATTTTTTAGTGCTTTGTGACCATTAAAAAACTTATTGTATTAATACAATAGTAGCACAATACTACCTCCAATTTTAATATGTGCCTTTATGAGGATATATGTAGATTTGTTTATATATTTGTGTGTTTGCCTGTGTGCTTTTACATGTTTATACACAGCGTAGCATGTTTACATTGTATATTACAGTATACAATAATGTGTTTTCTGTATTTCACTTGAGTTATGATCTTGTAAAGTTAAAATTAAAATTACTGAAACGTTAAATTTATTTTCTTGTCTATTCTAGGTCCTCAAAACTCTTTCGATCTTTTTATGTCCCTTTTGTGTCCACTTGGCACACAACTTATTCTAACTACACCATTTTGAGAGCCCATCGGCCTAAGCAGGTAAAGAGAAGGAACATAGGCTAAAGGAAGATCACCCCATTATAGGATGTCACATATCCCATGCTGCGCCAGCCCCTTTAAAGGATTAATGACCTGTATTGGCAGTCATGTTTCCAAGCTGCTTTCTAAATGTATTCAATGGTCTTGTACTTTGTTCCTTTCAAATTCTACCATGGCCAATACCCCAATACCCAGTGATTATTTGCTTTGTGATCTTAAATGTGTTCTGTTTCTGGTAAGTGGTTGATACTACAGAATTTCTCATACTCTCCAAAAAATTAAATGAAGGACATTTTGGAATCCAGCAGAAGTATTGGACAGGATTTCACAATAACATGCTATAACACAGATGCATTCTGGACTGCAGTAGCAGCTTAGCTTGTCCACTGGTCGCTATTTCGCATTTTGCAATGTCAGCATTCCTGAATAACACATGCAAATGAAAAAGTAGCTTTATGTCTGCACTTTGTTTTAGTAGGAGAGTACATCAACATCATACAGACAATAAGGAGGGGCAGATATTCATGGGTGACCTATCCTTCATCACAAAGAATGTTTACACGTGTTCTGGGCTTATCCTATTGACACTGGACTGCGATCATATCGAAGTATGTGACATGTGGCGTCAAAGCCATGTTTACACAAAAGATACAAAATCCAACTCTATGCCTGTTATTTTTCCCATATAATCTTAAGTATTTTTAAAATGATTCACTTTAGAAAATCTTTAGCTATTAAAACGAACCCTTGCCTACAAGTTCCTATTTGGACATCTTGGTTGTATTCAGATCATAGGACTATTGGGCCGCCAGCTACCATAATGGATGGGAATTGGCCCACTTTGCGTCTATTCCCCTCTATGCTGGAAGTTGATGTCCCCTTTAGTCTTTCCAGGTTATACAAGTAAGCATTGTAAATACTCTGCTTCAGCCCTCACAATTCCCGATATATATTACCAGCTGATAGAAGCTGTGTTTTGAGACCTTTTAAATAACAAAAATTAAGTTAATGGGTCGGTGTCTGTTGACTGTGGTGGTGGCCATTTTCAAGGTAACGACACTGCAGTCTATGGGCCCAATTCAATTAGGGTAAAATCGTTCGCTGGCGTATTTTTAACGCTATTTTTATCAAAATTATGGGCGATATTTTTTTTCCTTTTCAATTATTTTTTAGCGTTAAAAATATGCCGTTTTTTTAACGATATCGTTAATTAAAAATTTGCCCCTATGAGAGGTGCGGATTTTTAAACCTGTCATTAGCGCCGGGCATTTCCTGCTAGCAGGAAATGATTTGCGACATTCAAAAAAGGGTTTTTTTTTTACCCCATTAAATTTCTTCTTCGCTGTCTGCTCATTTTGCGCAGTGGTAAAAAAAACAATTGAATCACTGAATTTTTCATGCTAAATAGCCGGCGAAAGCGTCGTATTTTTTCCGACACAATATTTTTGAAAATACTGCCGACAATTGAATCTGGCCCAGTGAATTCATTAGGAAGCACTAACACTCCAATACGGGATGGAGGATGTTGCTGATCACAAGCTTGCTGGTAAGTTAAGAAGACAAAACTTCCTCTGCTGTCTGTTTCAGTGAAGTAGCAATAACTGTTATTATCGGGTATATAGCAAAATTTGTAGCATGGGCTACGTGGTTACACTGCCAAGTAAGGTGATTTAAACTGGCCGTACACTGGGTCAATGTGAACCACAGCAGGAGGTGTCCCGATAAATGAGACGATTTCCAACCAGGGAAATGTTTTTAAAAATGGATCTTGTCCACTAACTAGAGTGTTTATGTGTCCGATCACTCAATAATTGGCTGATAGGGCTGATAATGGCTCCAGTGTATGGCCAGCTTTACTCTACGGGCCAGATCCAGACCTAAGTGCACATTAAGCACGATCTAGTAGCGTGTTTATGTGATCGGAAGTACTATGCACTCCCCTCGTTCGCTCGTAATTTAGCTAATTTACCACTACAAAACCCTCCCTCCGCCTCCAGTGCGTAGTTACGGCTAGCGCAGGGTTGACACGCCCCTTCGTACGTTATTACGACCTATCAGAGTTACGATGCGTAACATTTTCCGTGCACATGCGCAGAATGTACAAACAGCTGAAGTTATGCAAGCAGCTTCCGTAACTTTGCTGTCGTACTTAGTACTGGATCTGGCCCTTCCTGTCTTATAATAAAATTGTTATTGACTTTGCTTTTTCTACTGTAAGAAAAGTACCAACTAAACAAAGTAACCCATATTCTTCTAAACTGCTGGAACACATCTCATATTTTTAGGAAAGTGTCTTGAGAGTCCACCCAGATGTAAAATAATCGTTCAGGCTGTTCTATTTTATGCTTTATTCTTTTTATTGTATATTGCCCTTAAAATATTTATTTCATTGTAAAATGTTTTTTTATTTTTGGCAGCAGAGGTGAACACAATAAGATTTTATACATTTATGTTGGTGAAAGTTTTCTTTGCCCCCCATAATTTTTTATAAGATATTTAAAAATGAATACTAGATTGATTACAAAGGTGCTAGAACCATAAGAATGATTCTGTTTTAGTTTTTGAAATTGTGTTGGGGAAATGTAAACGTAGATTAACCAATGACCATATCTGAACGTCAGCCTAATGCCAGCTTTAAATAGTGCATTTAATGTTCTCGTTAGCATTCCTGAAGATCTGAGCTGTTTTACCCTACAAAGAGCATAATTACTGAAATACCCTTATTACATTGTAATTGTCTGAAGTAATGGGAATATATTTTGCGCCAGTTATCAGTATGAATGTTGAGTGAGCCTATTCCTTGGAAAATTAATTCTTGAATGTTTTTGAATTTTATTTTTTATTTTTAAAATGATATTTTTTTTATTCACTGCCTAATCCATTTTATTGTCCTTCTACCCACTTCAGAATGCTTATGCAATACACAAACCTGCATCTCCAGTTACTCTCAATAATTTAAAGTTTTCCACTGTAAAATAACTTTAAAATGACTGTCAGGATGGCGTGAGCCTGAAGACCAATCAGTATCCACAATCACCATCATGAGTGCAGCTGATTGGTCTGTCAGCTAATCATGTGATTACAGCTTTTTATTGGCCCCCCCTGCTTATTTCACTCACCCACCTAAGTTAGCATTATTTTTGTATGGAACTATCAACACTAAGAACAAAGACTGGAAGCAGTTGATCAAATATAATATATAAGTGATAGTTTTACATCGTTCTTAAAAAAAACATGACTTATAAAATACACCTCCAAATTTCTACTCATTGCAACATTACATAGGTAAAATAAAAATGCTATCACCAGATCTCATGTGAATATGACTTATATTAAGCAAATGTATTCATTGTCTTAGTTTTGATGTTAAAACCATTAATGTGCCCAATGATTTATTTTTACAGAACATGAAAAGCTTTATGTTTAACTGGAAGGCTCTGTTGTCTAAGATTTATATGCTGTAGTGTATTCAAGCTGGAACACATTAAACCTTTGGCTAAAGGACCAGATTTATCCTTAAAGTGTTTATCGTCATACAGTGTCATCCTTGTCTGGAATCTGTCATCTTTCTTAGTCATTTGTTTTTTTTAATAAAAGTTGTAAGCCAATCTTTTCTCTTTCTTTTTCTCCAGATTTTGCTTTGTGAATGTATTACTTTGTCCTGTGATTTGGGATCATGTTCACTGTCATATAATGCTCTCTTAAAAATACACATTCATCAAATGATTGCATTTGCTAGCCACACTATGGACTGAATTCACACTTAAGAATATTTTAGGTTCTTAATTATATGCAAAAAGTTGCATGACGACTCTGCTGAGGCCCCCCCCCAGTATTCAGCTTCTTAACCGACTTACAAATGCCATAGGGCTACCTTATCTTTAGGTTTGTAGTTGGGTGCGTGTGGCAGCTAATTAAGAACATTTTTGCCTAACCGCACCCAGATTCCCCCATTTATATGGCTCCCTCCACCCTCTCTTCTTATCTTCGTTCTTAATTGTTCCTGCCCCTTCATTCTTAAATCACTACGAACCTTGAAGAAATAGGTTGGTAATGGTGATTCAGAGGCGTCCCGTCTTCAAGTGCTACTTAAATTGCGTAAATTAAGTTACTATGCATGTGCAGCATATCCCTTCTTAAATATACGCACCTAAGAAGCAGCAGATTCTTAATTGTGAAGCAGCACAACTAAATGGAGTCTTTGGCCTCTGTGGCGCAATCATATCAGATAGAAAACACAGAACTTAGTTTTCGGAAGTCTGGTACTGGTCCAATGTAACAATGGACCGGAGTCAGATTTAAGAAGATTTTCTGTGCATTCGTAATAGATCCGTACGTTAATTGAAAATAAGTACGTTTTGCAAAATACATTTCGGAACACTTCCGTGTTGTGAAAGCAACCTTATCATTAGCGTGCGTATATGACGGAGGTTAAACGTTCGCAAATACAACCGCACGTCTATTGCATTACCACGCCTATTTTTTGCTATTTACATTCCGACTGACGCCTACTAATTATTAATAATCCGTCCAATCTTTTATGTTCACACGCATATTTTGACGTACGGAAATTACTTACACATCATTTCAATTACGCTTCGTATCTCCATGGTCTGTACATGTGCCCTGAATAGAAATCACTCCACTTACGCATTTTGCGTGCGTAAATTACCAGATGTTATTCATTCTGAATATGGTCCAATGTAATCCAGCAAAACACTGCCTGCTATTTTTTTTTTCCCCCACATTGACATACACTGAAAGGTCAGGATGGTGAGAAATTGGTGGATTGGGCAGTTAATGGGCCACTTAAGCAACCGGCTAGCTTACCAAAAGCAAATGCACACTCAAGCAACAAAATGAGCACCATAATGGAAAGTGAATATAGGTTCTATACTAGAACAATGGCTATAAAAAAAATGTATGTTCATAACATATACTCTGAATACTGGATCGCTTATAAATGCCTATGGTGTGTTGGCTTTGCCAGCTGTTAAGATGCCACTTAGGTGAGATGTGACTACAGGTGAGGTGCAATGGAAATATTCAGAGACAACTTCCTTTAAAAATAAATAAGTTACTTAAAAAATAGAAATCTATGTAATTATTATATTTGTCTTCAGGTTGTAGTGTAGGCATGTTTAACATGGCTATCAGTGGTCTACAAACTGTATTGCAGCTTCAGGCACTGTACGGTATATTAGCAATAACATTATGGGACTGGGGCAGAATTGGGAGTAAGAGCAAAATACTGATCAAATCTGCACCGCGGCAAAACCATGTTGAAATTCAGGGGGAGGAAAATGTAAAATGTGAAAGAAGAATGAGCTGAGAGATGATGTTTTGTAGCTCAACTTTAAGTTAGAGTTTATAAGTAGCTGCTCAGCTGGTCAGTGTTTGCGTGTAATAAGTCAAATCCACCAGTGTAAAAATCAAAGACCAGATACTGACTTTTAGCATTGGAAACTGTCTTGTTTCAGGAATCCATACAGGGGATGAGTTCATTTACACCCATTTACCTTGCAATATGGTTTATCTAGGTGCAAATTTGCACCTTTTTGTGCAATTGCTCCTAACCCCAGATCAGCCCCCACATGTCTATGTGCAGTTGAGAGGAAATTGTCTGTAGACCTTCGTATTGTCCACTCTTGGGGCCAGATTTACTAAGCTGTGGGGATGTTGCCCAAAGCATCCAATCAGATTCTAGCTGATATTTTCTAGTACGTAATAGGAAAGTGAGAACTAGAATCTGATTGGTTGCTATGAGCAACATCTCCACTTTTCCTTTCCCACAGCTTAGTAACTTTAGCCCCAAGGACAAGGGAACCGTGTTTTAAACAGCATTTGCACCCTATATGAAATTGACCCAATTCTATCCAGTTGGGTAGAATGATTACCTTAAAATCATCTTCCAGTCTGCAGATAAAGGAAGTTCTATGTTCATTTTCCAGCAAAACAATGTAGCGTCTTTGTGTAATAATTAGATTCACACCTTGGAAATCATCTTGCCCTTGTCATGGCCTTTTTTATTTTTTTATTTTATTTTATTTTTAAACAACGGCATTCATTGTTTGTTCTTTCATTCAGAAAGTAATCACTGCCATACGCTCAATAATTAGAGAGCAATGACAGCTAAACTAAATTATATGCTTACAACAATAGGGTTACAGAGGCTTTTATAGAGAAAAGGTTATACAAGGACATCTGCATTAGCAATCAGGGCTTCCCAACAAGCTTCTGCATGAAACAGTGTTGTATCTGCTGTAATGTAAAACACACACACAATAGCTGTATGGAATGTGGTATAATGGATTGGGAAAAGATGGAGCGTGCATTTAAAATACATGCTTGTGCTATACATGTCTATAGACTTATGGGTTTTTCACTATAAAGGAGATAAATCATTTTTAGTGTACAGGAAAATATATATATATATATATATGCAGCAGGTAGGCAACGGCACTCTCAGTCTTCAAACAAAACAGTTTTTTAATGAACAATCCATTCATTTTTTTTATGTCCTCTCTTTTAAAAATATGCTTTCATTGCAGCACCTGTTATATAGTATGGATTACAAACATTGGGGTAGATCCAGACTTACGCGTTTCATAGTGTAGCGTACATGTGCAGTAAGTACTAATGAGCGATTTTACGCTAGCGGCTAGTGTAAAATCACTCTCGTACGTAGGTCTGGATCTTGTGTGAATTCAGTTTCATTGTTCACCATAAGTTACTGCTAAGGTTTGGAAGATGGTTTTATATCAGCATGTACTGTCTAGCTAAATCAGTGTTATGTTATGTTCAAAAAAAACAAAAAAATGGCTTTAGTGCCAGAGTGTGTTGGCCTGCAGAGCTGCTAATGATGACTCATCTGTCACTGTCATCAACGACAGCTGCGACTGTGTGTCACACTAACCCCTGGATAAGAACTGTATGTTTGGTATTGCTTAGATCAGCACAGTGACTCAAGTGGTGAGCACTTCTGCCTCACAGCACTGAGCTCATGAGTTCGATTCCCGGAATAGATTGTTACTACCCAGTCATGTTTTATAATGATTGTTAAAATTAAAAAGCGCTATGTAAAATGATGCCACTATAGAAAGACGTATTATAATTATTATCAGTGGCGTCACTAGGGTTGGTGTCAGCCCCCCATGGGCCTCCTACCATACAGAATATTTAGTGATTTTTTTTTTTGTAATATTACTTGTAAATCATAATTCCTGTATATTATTAAATGTAATGGCAACAGTAGTGACCTAAAATAGCATTATTGGAATGACAACTTTAAATTACAATATCATATGCACAACCTAAATGTATTTCCATTTTCATGTGGTTAAAGTGAACAATCAGTAAGAAAACAGAATGCAAAGTAAATACATTGAAAATGATGTTAATTTTAACATTTATTAACAACAGTCAATTACTCACGTGGCGTATGTATGTATGTAACTCTGTACCATTGGGCGTAATAATCCCTACGCAAGCCGGTTCTACGCATTGTGGGAGGGGCTGTATGGGCTGGATTAGTCGCGTACCACAAGGCGATACATTCTACCTTAATATTTCTGGCTCAAGCACACGGGATTTGTTTTTGTAATCACAGAGATATGGCTGAATATGCAGAGGGAGGAAATGAATCATTTCAATGGTTCCCAAATGTTGTCAGTTCCAGGCACCTTTAGGATTCAATAATTGGTTAGGAACCTTTTTTGTTGTAGCAGGCTCATCCTTTCTTCCTGTAACGCTTATGCAAGTCCATTGTCGGTCTACACACAGGAGCTGCAGGAAGAGAGGTTGTGCTACACTGAGAGCATAGCACAAGCTCTCTCTCTGCAACTACTGTGCTCTGGCCGGACCAAGACATGAGGAGGAGTTGCAGAGAGAGATAGAGATAGAGAGAGAGAGAGAGGCAGGCTACACTGTGCTGTCTCCAACTTCCACCCTATTTTTACCTTGTGTTTCTCCAACCCCCACTCTCTTTCCCCCTGTGTCTATCTAACCCTTACCTTCTCTGCCCCTGTGTCTCTCCAAGCCACCCTCTTTGTTTCTCTCCCCTACTGCACTGTTTCTCTTTCACTTAAATTTTTATACTGTCTTCCATCACCCTGTTTCTCTTATCCCCACTTTCTCTTCCCCGTGTCTCTCTATTTCTCTTAAACCCCTACTCTCCTGTTCACTTAGATTTTTATCCTGTGTCTTCCGTCACTCTGTGGCTCTACTGCAAGAAGGTTTTTTCATTTGCTGCCTGTATTTTTTTCTCTGCTATAAGGAGCACAATACAGATGTAACCTGAGGTCATATTTCAAACCAGTATTGCTTTGCAAGCAATAGCTGCACAATGCACACAGCAGATGATGTGAGTCCAATGCCTGTTGACTCACATGAGTTGCTATGAGGGTGGCTGTGCACAGCCTTTCTCCCTGTAGCTTCTGTGTGCTGACCAACCTGCACTCGCAGTGCAGAATTTGGAAATCGCTGGCATATACTGTGAATTGACTAATAGGGAACACTCACCAATGATTGAGTCTGAGCTTGGTAGTTTTAGAACACAGGTAAAACTATACAATAAAATACTTAATGTAGAAAGTGTGAAAGGTACAGACATTGCATGTCCAAACAAACCCATATAAGATAGGACCAGACAAACAAAGACAACATAAACTGAGAGTTGTTGAGGGCATCACTCTAATGAATGGTTATTATTTTATTATTATTATCGTTTATAAGGCGGCACAAGGTGTCCACAGCGCCGTACAAAATACAACAAAATACAGTACAGACATACAGGGTAGGGATGGACAGCATAGTATATATAAATACGATATGACTAAAAATGTCAAAAATAGAAGCAGCACAGAACGCAAGGCAAAATGCAAGGTGTCAAGCTTGGAAGATCAGGGGGCAGGGGATAGAGCGCAGTGAGAGGTTGAGAGGGAGCCACCAGGTGGGGATGGGGTAAAAGGGTAGCAGAGGGGGACAAGAGGGTATGAAGTGAGGGGAGTGGTGGAGGAATGAACAACACTAGGATGGAGGGCCCTGCTCACATGAGCTAACACACTATGTGGGAGGGAAGAACTAACAGAAGACATAAGGAGAGGAAAGGAAGTGGACTGCTGGTGTGAGTGGAGGAGAGCGGAAAGGAAGAGAAGGGATAGATGAAGGATGCAGTGTGGATGTTAAGTGGAGGAGGGGTAGGCTAGCCTGAACAGGTGTGTTTTGAGTAAACACTTGAAGACCTGCAATGTGGGGGAGAGTCTGACTGAAGAAGGGAGGTCATTCCAGTGCAAAGTGCAGCACGGGAGAAGTCCTGGATATGGGCGTGAGATGTGGTGATCAGTAAAGTGGTCAGACAGCGCTGGTTAGTGGAACGGAGAGGGCATGTTGATGAGGGAAGAGAGGTAGGGAGCAGTGGAAGAGGAGCTGGCCTTTAAGGTGAGGGTAAGGGGTTTAAAGAGAAGTCTGAAGTGAACAGGAAGCCAGTGGAGTATTTGACATAAAGGAGAGGCCAAGGTAGAGCGACGTGAGAGGAAGATGAGCCTGGAAACAGCATTGAGTATAGATTGAAGGGGTGCAAGATGGATGAATGGGAGACCTATGAGGAGGAAGTTACAGTAGTCGAGGCGTGATATGACTAGAGAGTGGATGAGGCTTTTAGTAGCTTCATTGGTGAGGAAGGGACGGATGCGTGCAATGTTGCGTAGGTGGAAACAACAAGAATGAGAAAGGCCACGGATGTGTGGTATAAAGGAAAGTGAGGAGTCAAGGATGACACCTAGGCAGCGAACTTGAGGGGATGAGGAGACAGAGGTATCACCAATGGTTATGGTGATGGAGGGCAGGGAGGAAATTCTAGGGGAATTCTTGAGGAAGCGTTTGGCCAACCATGTGGATAGGGATGCAGGGCACTCGGAAATCTTAGACAGAAGAGAGGGGTTAAGGTCAGGGGGGGAGTGGTAATTTTGAGTGTCATCAGCGTAGAGGTGGTAGTTGAAGCCAAAGGTGCTGATGAGGTTCAGATGGGTAGCAGAGGATGTGGAGATTAGGAAGAAAAATGCTGTTCAATGTTACCAATTAAAGATTATATAGCACATAAATGTAAAAGGCCTACAGCCACCTTATTTGAGCCTTGCGTGATCAATACTTTGATCAGTTATTTGTTCTTTCAGTACTCAGTCTTTTGGCTAAATAAACTAGAACAACCATCAAATTATTAGCTACCACTAAATTTGTATTGTGAAATTTATTTCTAGTTATTTTTATTTGTATTTTGAATGGTAAGTTTTTTCCTACTTTCGCCCTAATCCTAACTTTCCCCTTCAGCCCTAACCTTCCCCCTTTTCAGCCCTAAGCCTAACTTTCCCCTTCAGCCCTAACCCTAACCTTCACCTTTTTTAGCCCTAACCCTAACCTTCCCCTTCACACCTAACCCTAACCCTCCAATTCAGCCCTAAACTTCCCCTTTTTCAGCCCTAACCTCAAGCTTCCCTTTCATCCATAACCTTCCCTTTTTTGCCCTAACCCTAACCTTCTCCTTCATCCTTAACCTTCCACATTTTCAGCCCTAACCTTCTTTTTTATCCCTAACCTTTCCCTTTTTCAGCCTTAAGCCTAACCTTCCCCTTGAACTTTAGCCCTAACCTTCCCTTCAAAAGCCCCAACACTAACCACAGCCTAAGCCCTACACCTAATTAATTATCCTAATCTAAATAGGTACTCGTTCCCAATAGCAATTTCCTGATTGCAGACCATCTCGAACAGGATACAGATGCCATTCAGCTGACGGCTATATCATATTCGGCTGTATCATTGCCAGACCGTCAACAGCATTCCCTTATAGGAATGAGGGAGCGTAAACACAAATACAACATTGTACCAAAGAGTCATTTATCATGTTATTGGCATGATGATTGCATGAAAATGCTGTATAATCCTGTATATGTGATTCTTGCAGACCAACAGGATTGTGGATTTCCCTGCAAACCCTTATGTAAACAACATTTCACCCGCAGAGCTAACACTTCTTTGCCACGGTAACAGTTGTGTCCCTTGTTTCCCTCATACCAACTAAATTTACTTATGTAAAGTGCAGCTGCGGCAGCCCTTGGTGGAAGGAAATAAAGACCACATTCATATTACTCGTCTCAGCGCTGTACATTTGCCAAGCAGCTCTGTGACTCAGTAATTCAGAAGCAGCTTAGGCAAGAGGAGTGTTAAATCTGACAGTCATTGTCAGCCATTAACAGCTGCATATTGTGCTCATTTTGCACTTTCACTAAAAACCGGTTGCTTTGTCAGATGTGAATTGGGTTCAATTTTGTACTGAAGGAAGGCTTAATTGTCTTAGCTGTCTGACCGGGGAAAATTTCACACATCTGAAGTCTGTTTGCAAACAGGCGTTGTGGCTGGTGGATTGGAGACTGAGAGGTTACTAACTGTGCTTAGCGGGATTTTATTTCTCAATCAGCTCCCTACACACACACTAAATTCACTCTGGGAAGCATAGCTTGACCCACAAAAGATCAAAGTAATTGTCATTCTGAGAAGGTTTTTACAATGTTAAAGTGCTTCATTTTGGCTGAATAAGTAATGTAAACGAATGGAATAAGGGGTCATTATTAGAACAGTCTGGATGATTTAGTATTTCTTTTCTAAATATGAAATGATAAATGTATTATCTTATTTTTTTGTCATGTTGTTGAACTATATATAT
>WWET01000270.1:242733-252968 GCA_011038615.1 Limnodynastes dumerilii | reverse complement strand
TATATCCCAATTTAGGCTTAGGATGAATTTAACTTACCTGCCGTTAGACTCTTTGTAGAGACAGCAGTTGCGGATGTAACGCTGTCTCAAAGGAATTTACCATCAGTCATCTCTGTAGTGCCACAAAGTGATCTGTCGAAGGCCAGTTCATCAAAGCTGCGAACTACACCTCTTGTGATAGAGTATTCCTGGAAATCATATGAATAGTTATGGGATAGGCGACCTTCAGCATTACAACTCCCCACATACTCCAACAGCATAGACATAGCTGACACTTAGCAAAGCATCATGGTACTTGTAGTTTCCCAACACCTGTTGTTCCACAGGAGCCTAGGCTTTTGGTATGGAAATATGGAGAGATTAAATGTCAAAGTAGATATAAGTAAAATGATAAAGGCATAAAGCACTGGAGTAAAACCAACTGTAATGTCCTACTCAAATTCCCTCCATCTTCTCTCATGCCTGTGAAACTGGTCTTCTTATGATAAGATGAATTAAAACAATTTAAACAGTTGGAGATGACTTTGAAAATATTCATAAGATGTTTCTTCCTATTGGGAAAATGTGCTTTATAGAGATGCAATGAAAATAATATCTTTATGCAGTGCAATATACCGCCACAAGGTGTCTCACACCATCTCTGGAACCATAAAGACAACAGTAGCGTTCTACAAAAGTAAATGTACGGTTCTGGTGCAGATCAGGTAATAACATTGCAAGAGGCAGCTCAGATGGTGCATGTACAATTCAAAATATTTCTGTCATTCGATATTTTCCACTAATTTTATAAGTTTAAAACATTATGCACCAAAGATTTAAAAAAACAAATACAAATAAATGTTTATTATAAAATGATATATATAGAATTTAGATTATATGCAAGAAATAAAAAAGGAAATGTGTCCTATACTATAACATGTCTTACTGTCATTGGGGTAGATCCAGACCTAAGTTGTTCTTACATTCGTTGGCAAAGCGTATTTATGCTATTGTAAGTACTAGGTACTTCCCTCGCTGACACATACTTTACTGGTTTGCCAAACCCTACCTTCACTTTTTTTTAAAGCATAAGTACAGACCTATGTAATGCATTGACGTACATAACGGCCTAACACGGCCCATACTGTAGGATTTAAATACCTCTCTCCTCCTACAAAGCGTATTTCCAGGTGTCGTATGGAAGACACGCCCTACACGCTAGCGTACGTAGCTCAGGATCTGGCCTGTTGTCTGTTCCATATTTATTACAGATTTAATAGTATAATCGCTTTCAACAGAGACAACTTCCCCAGAGTGGATTTAAGAAGGGCAGCAGGTAACAGATACCACCAATGGCAGTTTTGCTATTGATACTATAAGCCTTTATGTAAACGACTGAGGCTTAGCAGACAGACAGTGTCCTTGCCATTGCTTAATAATTGCTTGCATCTGAAATTACCAATGACTTTATGTCCGAATAAACACATTTTCTTTAATGATATCAATCAACCTAAATGAATCTTTGTAAAAAGTCAGAGATTAGTAATTAATTAGACAGACATCACCGAGACGGGACATAGTAACATGATGGACATGTGGTAATGATTCCCTACCAATAGAATTTGTGATTCCCCACAGAGTTCTCTTAAATTTGGAATTAATCGGTGCTTTTTTTGTCATAAAACACACTGGAACAGAGTTCCGGCACCTTTTTGTCGACGGATTTTCCCAGTTTTAAAAGTTTTGGCCGCAAAATCATGCGGTGCATGTGGGCTGCTTGTGTGTCGATTCCGATGCATGCATACTTCGTACACACTGTTTGTGGCGGCACTGTTCGGCTTGTTGTGTTGCTCGGCTTTTGATTGGTCGCGGATAAGGTGATGTGAGTTCTGGCACCTTTTTTCTTACAAAAAAAGCACTGGAATTAATTATCATGGTCTATTTCTGAATCTATCAGCGCTCAACACTTTATATCTCAATCAAATAAAACTGAAAACTAACATAAGAAAAATAGATACATTTTTCGTTTTTTAATATATTTTTATTTGTTCCATATTTATTACAGATTTAATAGTATAATCGCTTTCAACAGAGACAACTTCCCCAGAGTGGAACTAACATAAGAAAAATAGATACATTTTTCGTTTTTTAATATATTTTTATTTTGTTCATTTTTTTTTAAACAATTTTTTTTGTATTACATTTGTGTGTATATCATTCTAGCCAAATTACATAATCTCCAGGTTGGCCCTTATTTAGACTCATTGGTTGCATAGGTTTAAACCAATTGGAGCTTATCTAGGAGCCATGGGTACACGAAAGAAGACTTCAATAGGTAAGTGAAGAGATGTGTGTATATATATATATATACACACAAATATTATCTCTTGCCCACATCCCTCTCCACACCTAAAAATGTTCCGATGTCCCTGATTCTGACCAATCGAAACTTAGAGAAACGACACTTTCAACATCTTGCATCATGGGTGTGGTTGAGTTTACAATTGTTCACTATTTATTTATCTATCTGTTACCAAATATCAAATAAATTCTATTCTTACTTATCCAGGTTAACACCATTGAGCATGTTCATTTGCAAATACAGGAGCCCAGAACCATTATTTTTAAATACAGCCACAGTAGAGGTAGGACTACAAGGTAGAGTAGCAGTAAACAGCACAAATAATTCTAGTCTATAAAGCTGCTTTATTGATCAGTCAGGTGAGCAGTGGTGACACCTGCAGGCTGTAAAATTCAAGGACACACTATGTTATAAAATGTTTACAGTTCTGTGCATACAATTATATACCAGCTTCCTAACAACACTTTCACCTGGTACAATAAATGCTCTGATGCAAAGCTTCCCATTGACTTTTCTATTACAGACACCTGGGTTCTGTTGATGGTTTAAGTCACCCTCCTAGACAATTCATCCAGCACAGGTTATTGCCATAGGAAAACATATGAAAGAATGAGAGCAGAGAGCATTATACCAGAAGGAAGGGGCCATTCAGAAAGACCTTTACACCATATATAACACAAGAGATTTACCTTTAAACAATAGAGCTGCATTGATGTAGCATGAACCCGTTGAATGATCTTGGCCTACCACCCAATCAGTGCAATTTGGCACAGCTTACCGCTATTGCTCCCAAGTGTTCTTGACATACACCTGCCATTGATTTATCCACAGATAATCTACGTCAGCAGGTAAGAGAGTTGCACACAGATTTTTTTTTATAGGCAGTCAGAATAGGAAATCAGTTGTAATTATATGCTGCTGGCGTCAGCAGAGCTGAATCGGAACATAAAAGTGCATTATCTTTAGTTCAGTTTAACACTGCAGTGAAAATAGTGGGAGAGATGGTACATTTTAAGTGCACCTAATTACATGAAATAGGAAGGTATGTTCAAAATGCTTCGGTGTAACATAGCATTGCTTTTTAATGCTAGAAGCAATGGGGGACTACTTTACTTTCCACTTAACAGACATTTGATTTCTTGTCTCTTACAATATGAGAAGTGTATAGAGATACTCATGAAGACCCTTCAACATGATCCCTTTCACCAGGTTAAAAATGCTCCGATTTTTGTATGTCTTTATTTTTAGCAGCAGCCATGAACAGAATCAATGTAGACAGATGACTGCCTGTTACAAAGGGCAAGACATCTAGTGCTTGATAATGACGGATGTCTAATGTTTGCTATCAAACAGTAATTGATATAAGAAATACTGCTGTGTTTTTATAATTTGTAATGTGAGAACAAAATAATGAGGGGTCAGAACAGGGAACTGAAAATAATATCCGAGAGAGACAAAAAGGGAGAGGAGGAGGGAGAGCAATACTAGCTGCATACATAGAAGAAGAACACAGAGGAAACGTGAGAGAGAAAAGACTGGTGTACTGAATTCTGAGGCTCCTAAAGCTGGCTATATACTTCAGCGATTACTGGCCCGATGATTCCATTTTTGAGAGTTTTGGCCAAAAATCACTGTATTGAGTAGTCGGGATGGATTTTCCAATCGGAAATAATCATACCAGAAATACTCTGGAACGATTGTTTGAACATATTAAAATATATTGAGCTCAAACTCCTGATATCAGTGCAGAGCCAATCAATTGCAAGGGCCTCCTGTCAATCTCAATAGCCCCTCCCTCTTCAGCATGGATTACTTGTCCCAGCGGGAGAGGTGAGTGGCGCCAATATCAGGACCTTCCCCTAAGGGAAAATTGTCCTGTTTATTGGCCACCTCCTGCTGGGACCAATAATCATGCTAGTGTGTGGCCAGCTTAAGCTTTCTGTGCAATTTACTATTGTAGTCGTCTGAGTTTAATAGTTAAAAAAACATATAGACTGATACCTGTCTAGTTGCCCAATGGCAGTTGGAGTTAGATCAACCTAATCTGTGCAAAAATAGCTATTAAGATGGCGACACATTTTGCAATATCCCTGGTGACTGACATAATACCAATCAAAAGGGACATCATATAGTGACACACTACCAAGTTAACCCCCTACTGTCGTGCACCAATCCTAATAGGATCAGCCCAGCAGCTGTCAGATTGTTTACACGGTAGTTATGCCGCTGAATGAAATGGCTGATCGGCCACAATCCTATATTGTATGTGGCCAGATTTTGGCTGGGTTACATCTACGACGGGGTAGTGCCTTGACTCTGATTGTATGGAGAGCCAGCAACTATTGAGTCCTTGTCATAGGAGTGAGGTATTGGTTGGACATAGCGAGGCTGGAAGGGACATTAGTGGGCCAGATTTACTAAGCTGCGCGTTTGAAAAAAGTGGAGATGTTGCTCATAGCAACCAATCAGATTCTAGCTTAATTTCTCTATTTTGTAATAGGAAAGTGAGAGCTAGAATATGATTGGTTGCTATGGGCAACATCTCTACTTTTCCAAACCGGCAACTTAGTAAATCTGGCCCTATTGGGTTATTCAACAATAAAAGCAAGAGCACTGTATTAGGGTAACGTTTAAGTTAATTTTAATATATGAAAGTGGTTATTTGCTTCAATGTTTTACTTTTCCAGTTCCAGTTCTGTACATAGCGAGGAGAGCAGACCCTCCAACATGATCCATTCCATTAGTTACAAAATACTCTACTCCCGAGCTTCCAACTGTCAGTTACTATGGAAACCACCACTGAAGAGGCAAATCGTTTTTTAAATATGAGTTAATTCATTTAAACCAGTGACAGTTGGATGCTCAGAAGCAGATTAAACTGTACCTAATGGAATGGGTCATGTTGAAGGGTCTGGGAGAGTGGATCATTCTTATGTTTCAGAGTTGTGTATTTGGGTAGCAGTGCTGATAGAAGGCAATTGTGGAGATACTTGAGGATCTTAAGCCAAGGTAGCCTGATGTTGTGGAACATTATCTCCATGGCACTGTGTCAGGAATGATGGTCTTTGTTGTGGTGGAACTGTCAACCAGACAACCACCAGTTAGGTGCAGCTGCTGTAGGGGATTCCTCATACTTGAAGAAGGCCAATGTTTCTCATACTTTGTCCTCAAGGACTCCTAACAGTCCATGTTTTCCAAGTCTTTTCACAGAGGACTGGATCCTAAATCAAGAAAGACAGTCTATGTGTATATGCAACATATGTAAGTTGGCTGTGAATTGGTAGAGCGCATGCACAGTACCAAGAATAGCGCATCAGAGCGCATCTGCACAATGCTGGGGACTGAAGATAACACATATACGCTGCTCAGCGGTAATACGCCAGGCGTAAGCGTAAGATCGGCTTAAAGGTCGATCTGCGCATGTGCCGGGCAGATGTTGCCCAGCGTAGCTACGGCAACGCCCGATTGTGCGTTGCAGCAGTGTAGTCCCCTCTGTTACTACCCTGCAGTTAGTGCAGGTAGGCGGGGGGAAGGAGGGTAATGAGGCTGGGAGGGCGGTGTTAGCGTAACAACACCGCCGTCCCAGCGTAATAACACTCGCTTACATTGGCTGAAGTTAAGGTAGCCTTCAGCCGACGTAAGCGAGTTTTAAGACGCTGGGGCAAGGGGGAGTGTCGGAGGAGTGCAGCGATGATACGCTGAGTGTTAGAACGCTCAGTGTATGTACCTTCATAGCTCTGGGTCAGGCCAATTGTGTATTACATTACAGTAAGGATTTGGCTGTGTGTGAAATACTTAAGGTAGGGTCCAGGGCATGGAAATCTCTCTCACACGTATGAGTGCAGGGGGTAGTGCCCTTTTCTCCTAGGTGTGGAAGTTAGGAGAGCTAATTCTGTATGTTACCCTACATTGCAGAGACTAACATACAGAATAGGCTTTTAAGTCAGGATTTGGTCCAGGGTCACAAATGATATGAGCATCACCTGGGAATCTTTTAAAATGTGCCCTAATGAAAACACCTGTGTTCTAGCAAGAAGGTCTGGGAAAACATGCACTGTTAGAGATCCCTGAGGAATGAGATTAGGAAACACTGAGCCACTTAGATTAGATTAGGTTACGAGGCACTATGTCCCTGTGGTGGCTGGGAGCAAGTACTCACAGTTTTCGCCTAGCAGCCGGGATACTTGCGATCATTGGTGGCAGTGGTCACATGTCCTGGCTGCTAGGCAGCTTCCCTGAATATATGAATATGCCGCTGAATGAGGTGCTGGGCATGATCGGCTGTGAGTGGTCCCAGCTGTTGCATAGCAGCTTCCTACTGATTTGACAGCTTCTTTGTAAATGGCCAACAGGGATACCTGTTATAGCGTTCCCTGCGTTGTGCCTGCTTTCTTTGACTCTGCTCTTTGTAGCCTGCTGTTAGTTGTTTTTTGTGTGGAGTTTCTCTTCCCTGGATCTGTACTTTTGTTATCCTTTGTTCCCTTCTACCTTCTGTTCCTGGCCTCTCCATTCCCGGTTGATTGTGCTCTGTTTCCTTATTGTGGGGTCCCTCCTGTTCGCCACTGCTGGGGTTCTATCCTCTGTTCCCTCCTGGTGTAGGTTTCCTGGATTCCGCTATTCCAGGATTTACTGGCTGAGGCTTTGCACTTCTCTGCTCTCTGGGATTTGGCATTGGGGGCTGGGGGCTGCGACCTGCCATAACCCTGCAGCAAAGCCTCTCCCCACCATCTTGGGCTCCAGTGAACCCCTGGCCTTTGGTTAGTTTCCACGCCTCGTGCGCTTTTACCTAACAGTTAGACTGTGATGTAAGAAATACCATATTAGGTCTTGAAGAGTGTATAGATTATTATTTAGTGCAGTTAAGACCAATCAGACTTAGATTTGATTGCCAAACTGATTTTAGTCATGGTTATATTTAAAACTAGTGCTATTAAATGACGATGCCCACAAATTATGTCCCCATATTATTTTTATTTTAAAGATAAGGGGTTTGTAATTATGGAGTAACTACTATACATGCATCCGTTGGGGTTTTGGTGTTTGCTGATATCTGGCTACATTTTGATATAGAGATCATCTAGTCTGCTATATGGCTGTAAGGGGAGACAGACTGTCTGGATTTTAGCAGGTTTTATGTCAAAATCTTGCCCCCTTTTCTCATATATCACATGCACCTGTTCTCAGGTATACAAATATTGACAGTCTGCTAGAATTTTCACTTTGAATACTTGGGACCAGATTTACTAAACTGCAGGAAAAGAAAAGTGGAGAAAAGTAGAATTAGATTCTAGCTGAAATTTTCTAGTATGTAATAAGAAAGTAAGAGCTAGAATCTGATTGGTTGCTATGGGCAACATCTCCACTCTTCATTTACCGCAGCTTAGTAAATCTGGCCCTTGGTTGTAGCTTGAGTGTTATACATTGCTATAATCTGGGATTGTCCTGGATCTTGCTAACTTGACTTCATCCTAACTTGTCATATCTGGAGCACAGCTCGAAGTGGGGCGGTATATGAAAGTATAGCTTACCGTAATTTCTCTCACCGATTTCATTGCAAAGCTATAAATCTCCATTTACTATTATTTATGTGTTTGCTTGCTGCCACTTCTGAATTTCCACTTTGACCACTGATCTAGAGTCTGTCCTTGCAGCCTTTGTTCTTGTCTTAATTGGCTTCATTTTCTGCTTTGCTTACTACAGACTGGTCTGTATACCTAAACTTGTTGCTAAACTTTTGTTGCTCTAAATGTACAACTTTATGTGCCTTATAACAGTTGAAATGGAAAATGAGTTAAGTCCAACGTGTGCATATGGGGACTAAGATCTTATAGATGGAGGTATGGGAATTCTCTCTTACCCCCTTTTCTATCCAGAAAACACTTAGGTCACATCTAATGCAAAATATTTTATAGCATTTTTTTTTATTCTTTTTTCCAGAAAACTTGTTTATATTTTATACAGTAAACTGGGTAAAATATTTTCAAAGCTCTAATGATTTATAGGCTCTGAATTTACGTCATAGACTTTATTGTGGCAATTATTGTAAAAGATCTTTAACTTCCTCTTTTTTTTTAGGAATCCACATATCTCCAGGGAGCCTATGACAACATTATTCCGTGTTGGAGATGTTTACTTCATGTCTTATGTCCTCTTCAAAGAGATAAATGTTGTGTTTGTAGTTAAAAAACCTTTTATAAGTTTGATTCCTATTATTGACTGGATGTGAAAGCATTACAGCTGACATTTCCCAAATTACCGGTAACAACAAGGGTCAAGCCTTTTAAGACATGTGATGTCAAATATAGGAACATTAAAGCAGACCTGTCCTCCTTGCTTATATAATAATGCTAGACAAACGTGATTGTGTGTAATGCTTTTCTGTATTATTGACGTTATTCGCAATGGGGGGTGCTAAGATGTCTCAGAGGAAGTAAAAAGACAGGAATGTTGGGAATAGCAGGAGCACAAAGAGATGTGGAATGTCCCTTCCTGACAAAGTCACAGAACTTATGGAAGGTTGTGATGTCACCTGGCACTCTGGGTCATACAAAGTTCTATTTCAGGAGTTACCTTGATGTGTACCCTATGGGATCATAACGGTCACACCTGAAAGACCAGTGCAACAGCCAGTTCAAAGTCCCGATGAAAGGTTCATCAGTGTCCACTTCCTAATTCCATTGCTGAGAAGGTGCTGCTATCTTAGTTCCATATGACTTTCAGAGTTGTGTCAGAGAAGAGAACTCTTCATTTACATTCTTCTATTCTATTGTCCATCTCACTGTCAGAGCAAACCAGTGATTACCACACAATGCAGAGATCACACCAGTGACTGCCATTCAATAATTCAGTCTGCAATTGCCATTGCTTTCAGCCTGAAAATCTTGCTGTCTCCAGATTGCAATTACTATTGCCTCCAGTATTCAATTCTTATTGTTTCCAGTCTGCAATTGCCATTGCCTCCAGTCTGCAAATACCATTGCCTCCAGTCTGCAAATACCATTGCCTCCAGTCTGCAGTCACGATTGCCTCCAGTCTGCAATTCCTATTGCCTCCTGTCTGAAAATACCATTGCCGCTTGTCTGCAATTTCTATTGCCTCCTGCCTGCAATACTTATTGCCTCCTGCCTGCGATACCTATTGCCTCCAGTCTGCAATCACTATTGCCTCCAGTCTGTAGTTCCTACTGATACCAGTCTGCACCTTAAGTTACCTCCAGCCTACAATCCCTATTGCCACTTGGCAGTATCTGCCATTGTCTCTATCTAGTGTCTCAGTGATCCGGCTCCATGCTTTAGTTCTACTAGTAAAGCAGTTCTCTAGATTCCCATTCCAGTCCAATTAGTCCACCCAGGCTGTGAGGAGGGGAGTCTTAGGGTTAGGCCATGGGTAGGGGAGTTTAAGGGTTAGGCTGAGGGTAGGGGAGTCTTAGGGTTAGGCTGTGAGGAGGGGAGTCTTAGGGTTAGGCTGTGAGGAGAGGAGTCTTAGGGCTAGGCTGCGGGTAGGGGAGTCTTAGGTTTAGGCTGTGGGTAGGGGAATTTTAGAGTTAGGCTGCGGGTAGTGGAGTCTTAGGGTTAGGCCATGGTCTTATGGTGCAGGTAGGGGAGTCTTAGAGTTATTCTGTGGATGGGGAGAGTTTTAGGGTTAGGCTGCAAATAGGGGAGTCTTAGGGTTAGGCTGTGGGTAGGGGAGTCTTAGGGTTAGGCTGCGGGTAGGGGAGTCTTAGGCTTAGGCTGTGGGTGGGGGAGTCTTAGGGTTAGGCTATGGGTAGGGGAGTCTTAGGGTTAGGCTGCGGGTAGGGGAGTCTTAGGGTTAGGCTGTGGTTAGGGGAGTCTTAGGGTTAGGCTGTGGTTAGGGGAGTCTTAGGGTCAGGCTGCTTGGAAGGGAGTCTTAGGGT
>WWET01000270.1:225181-240947 GCA_011038615.1 Limnodynastes dumerilii | reverse complement strand
CTCCCCTGCAGCCTGACCCTAACCCACCCTCCCCTGCAGCCTGACCCTCCCTCCCCCTCACCCTGGAGAGGTTGCTTTTAAGCATAAATAAAAGCAATTCAATAATAAAATCATACTCTATCATGTAAAAATGAAAAATAGTATAGTATACTGCAATGTGGTGTTTAGACTGTATAATGTTTGTCAGCCGTGTGCTAGGTCTGTAGGACTGTGTTTTTACTGTATATAGGGCTCTTTTATTCAATTTAAATCTCAGGCAGTTACACCAGCTCTGAGTTGGTGCAAGATTACAAGAGGAAGCCTGCTGAAACATGGCTGCGTCTTTGCTCTCTATTGCACTGGGATACTCAGGTTGTCATTTTAATACAGTGAAGCGCCCTGTTCCACTAGCACGTGGTACTCGGATGCGATGACTGGCGGATCAGCCACTGCGCCATTGCTTTTTTTTGTGTTTACTCTTGTACTGCAAATGTGTAGTGCTAAATACAACTTCACCTACACATAGCTGCAACTCTGCATCAGGTCCATGATGTGTAACAGTTCCTACAAGCCTGTACAGGGAAGCAGTCTGGCCGATCCTATTGCAAAGTTGATACAACCACCAGCTGAATGGCGGCTGATCATTGTTTGAAACAATCTGGAAATAGAAAAATTGCTATTTGGAACGGGAACTTAATTCCCCGTTCCCAGTAGCTATGGCTGTGGCAGTTGTAGTGGGTATATTAGAGTTAGGCTGCGGGAGGTATAAGGTTAGGGTTAGGACTTAATGGGAAGGTTAGGCTGCGGTGCATGGAGGGTTTAGGGTTAGGCCACGGGACATGGACAGTTAGGGTTAACCTAAAACACTTACCTTTCGTCAGATGACTCTTTGTGACTCTAGGAGTTGCTTCACTGCCGCGTTCTCCATTCAGCTGTAGCACAATGGTCTTTCGCAAAAAAGACCATCGTACCGGCAAACCACACCCCTTGTACATATTGAACCCTGTCATATATGTAAATGAAACCCGCCATATATTTTGATAATGTGGTGTTCAGCAGACCATAACAGATATTATACTACTTAATGGGGGCTGTTTCTGTGATACATTAGGGTCTCTCACTCTACAAAGCTGCGTTGTTTCATATACATGTGCAGCTGGGATACCAGGCACTAGAGCGAAACAATAATTTAATTTGGACTTCAATAAACCCATTCAATACATATTTGTAGACTGTCATGTGGTTAAATAGAGGATGGATTTATAAAATCCCATAAAAGGATAGTTTTGCAGTGATCTGGCATAATTAAATTAGCGACATTTTTAGTGTACATTGTTCCAGTGGTCAATAGAAAGAATTTGAATACTCAAAATGATTGTTTCCATTGTTATAATTGAAATAAATGACAAAGGGAAAAATAGGTCCACAATTTATCATACAGGAAAAAAATTATTAACATCATGTAACAAGGCAATGAGAAAGGCAAGTCAGATGCTTCAGTAGCAAAAAGAGGGAAGTAGTGATGCCCCTTTATAGATGGTTGGTACGCCTTCACCTATAATACTGCGTTCAGTTCTGGAGGCCATATTTCCAGAAATACATAAATACATTAGAGGATGTGCAAAGAAGAGCAACTAAAATGGTCCATGGCCTGTGTCACACATCATACCAAGAAAGGCTAGAGAAACTAAACATACATAGCTTGGAGCAGAGAAGGGAGAGGGGGGATATGATAGCAGCTTTCACATATATCAAGGCTTGTGACCGGCTAGAAGAGGGGGCATTTTTCAAAGGAAGAGGTATAATAGATCATGAGGGCATGAATATAAACTAGAGGGTGGTAGATTCAAAGGAAATGTGTGGAAAAATTACTTCACTGAGTGGAATAGCCTCCCATCTGATATGGTAGAGGTAACACTGTAGAACAGTGTAAACATGCTTGGGATAAATATAAGGATAGACTAAATCTCAAACTAAATTGAGGGTAAATAGAGTCTAGGGTCAGTATAGTTTTAAATAAACAACTGGGCAGACTGGATGGGCCATGTGACTCTTATCTGCTGCCACTTTCTATGTTTCTATCTGCACAAACATTCATTGTGCATGGTGTAGTCAGCTACTGTGATTACCTCATTTGCGACGGATCCTACCCCAGCAAGGTAATGGTGACGGCGGTGATTAGTTTCCATGTGAGACAGTGTTGTTCCAGTGATTGGAGGATCTTTGAAGATTACAACGATGACATGTACCTAACCTTCCCCTTTCTAGCAGCCTAACCTTCACCCTCCCTTTTCCCATAGCCTAGCCCTAACTTTCCCCTTCCAGCAGCCTAACCTTAACCCTCCTTTTTCCCATAGCCTAGCCCTAACCCTAACCTTCCCTTTCCAGCAGTCTAACATTAACCCTCCCTTTTCCCATAGCCTAGCCCTTATGGTCCACTTCTAACAACCTAACCTTAATGCTCCCTGTCCCTCAGCCTAACCTTAACCTTCCCCTTCTAGCAGCGCAATCAGGGTGGGTACTTTGTCAAAATAAGAGCATTTAACATAATATCCATTATGATAAACAAATATTCTTTATTAGGGAGATTTCAGCACTGATACAGCTGCAATTAAGCGTCACACTGTATCATTGAGAAAAAATGAAATCATCGGAGCTGGAGATACATTAGAATTTTTTGATTGTTAATTTAACCTTTTACATAAAAAACATTTTTTTTAATAATAGGTTAATTAACCTTAAATTCCAAATGCCTATTAATGTACAGAGAAAGAGTTGCAATTCTCTTTGAAAATGTGGCATGATCTAAAAATGGTCTATGCACAGGAAATCATCTCCCCCCTAGTTTCAAAGTCCAGCGAGCTGATTAGATTGGCTAAGTACAGAATAGTCCATCGGCTTGTATGTAGCCCAGGATCTGGGCCATTATAATGAGATAGATGTTCCCAGACACTCTAAGGGCTTCTGGATAGGAAAAGATATGACTGACGATATTATTGCAGTGATATTTGCTCACAGGTTCTTTACTGCAGCAAATGCTAAAAATACCAATACTCTATCTTATACTTGTAGAAACATATCTTTTTTAACGTAGGAATTTCTATGACTGGAGTCTTACTCAGACTTCCTGTACCTGCAGACTTTTCCCTCTATATGACAAGCACTGACTAGCTGCCAAGCTCTCTCAACAACGAATATACAAATATTCAAGGCACAATTACTACAAAGTATCTTCAGAATATATATCAGGGAGATATGGTACAAGGATAAAAACAGTGCTTAAAAACTTCTTGGTTATACTAAACAAACGGCTCCATTGGTACAACTTATCTCCCATGATTTTAGTATGCTACAAATGATGATAGAGTTACTTGCACTAATACTGACAGCTTATTGTAAAATATTACTGCTTGGTGAAATACTCTAATAGCTAGCTTGAATTCAACATATGTAAAAAAGTTAAAGGAAGATGATCCTCTGGACCAAGCATAGACAACCTTTGGCACTACAAGTTCCACAATTTATTAACTGCAATTTGGAGTTGTGTTACAAAGAATTCCCTCGAAACTCATTCTGCATGCACACTTTACCTTTATTTACAACCAAACAGCACAGCCGCACCTATTTACTCTCTCCAGGGGCCTCATTTACTAAAGTCGAATTTGTAAAAATCCCCCAAAGTCCCGGGACTTTAGCAGTGATTTTGCCATTGTGGTATTCACTAAAACTAAAGTCCCAGGACTTTGGGCTTTGACAAAATCGACCAGGCAAACATCGCTGGACAAAACGCGTCCAGCGTTTGCCTTTAAAAAAATACAGATCGCCGAATTCACTAAAGGCGTTTTGTCTAAATCGCCATTACATCGTCGGCGAATCGTTTAAAACTAAAGCATTGCTGAGCCTTGTAGTAATATCATCGTCAGCATGTTAAGCCTTCTAAACATGCTGCGCTCTCTCCGGTGCCTAAAAAAAATACAATGTGCAAAAACATACAGTAATACATTAATATACATGTGTGGCAAAAATAAACCTTTACACTGCATAACAATGCCCCTTAATGTGTTAATTTACCTCCGGTGGCCACCGTGTACTATACTAAATGTGTAGTAATGTACTGTGTGTTGTATAAAATAAATAAAACATTTTAACACTCACCGTTTAGCTGTCATCATTCTTTGGACGAGTTGCTTGGAGTTTTTTCTTTCTTGGCAGGGAATGTTCTCCAGTTGCTTGTAGAATCTTCTCCAGTGTGCTCACTAGAGGCCCCTAATGTAAATGACGTCATCAATACTATAAAAGGCTTCCCTCTAGTGACCGAATGGTCATTAGGAGCGGCGCAGAAGAAGAGGAAAGATCCTGTCGCCATGGCAAGTGCTGGAAGAGGCCGAAGGACCGGAGCTGCATCTTCTAGCAACCGGAGAAGATTCTACAAGCAACTGGAGAAGATTCCCTACCAAGAAAGGGAAAACTCCAAGCAACTGTCCCAAGAATGATGACAGCTAAACGGTAAGTGTTACATTTTTTTATTTATTCTATACAACACAGTACATTACTACACATTTAGTATAGTACACGGTGACTACCGGTGACAGGGAGCATTGTTATACAGTGTAAAGGCTTTTTAATGCACACATGTCTGTCAATGTATGTATGTATGTTTTTTGCACATTGGTTTTTTTTTTAGGCACCGGAGACTGCGCAGCATATTTCGAAGCCTTAGCATGCTGATGCTGATATTACTACAAGGCTCAGCAATGCTGAGCCTTGTAGTTCTATCAGCGCAGCATGGGTAAGCCTCTCAACCATGCTGCGCTTGGCTTTTTTTTTTTTTACACAAAGCGACAGCGATTTTTAAAAGGGAAAATTTACCCCTTGCTTAAGCAACGCTTATCGATGGCGATTAACAATCGTCTAAGAAAAGCGCCCCTTAGTGAATGCGGCGATTTTTAAAAAACAATCACGGCTAAATTGCCACAATGGCTGATGATTCATAGTCACCAGCCAAAAACCGACTTTGGTAAATGAGGCCCTTAGAGGTTTAGAAATACAGATTTCAAAATTAAAATTTAAACTCATTAATAAACTTTAACAAAAATAGAAGTTTGGCAGCACAGAAGCCCTATATATGCTTCATTTAAAAATGTGAATTGCTAAGCGGTGATGGCTGAAAATAGACCAACGCTGATATATAGCAAAGTATTTTAATAAACAAAATATTAAATAAATAAATATGAAAAGGACATATAATACATATAATAACAAACAACCCTTAAACTAGGAGATCTGGAGGAGCAATAATAATAAATAGTCACTAGAGATATGAGATGTAATACTTAACAGTTCAGGACACACGAGACAGGAGATCCCCACAGGAATGATGTACTCTCCGACAAGTCCCGATCTAGTTCTGACTGAACGCCAGGGTGTACTTTTGTATTTGTCCATTATTGCAGGTGGGTTCCTGCTAAGGTCAGCTGTGCTGCCCCTATCTAGTGAGAGCGCTGTTAACACTCCTTTCTTTTCACTACTGCAGGGGCCTCTTTGGGCAACTCTGATATAAGCCCATGAACACACAGGTCCATGATTACAGCCCTGCTCCTCCTTCACTAGCCTGGTCATATTATTACCTCCCAGGGCTCTCTGATTGCAGGAGAAAAATAGCTCCCTCTCAGCTTTATCAAATAGTAAATCCTTCCACTCTTTTAGGGCTTGTACCCAGCCTTCCCTGACGTCCTCAGATGGACTATAGAGGGACTGTAAGGCAGCATTTTTGCTCTAGTTCTACTTTCTGGACTCTCTAAATATTTTTAGGTCTGACCACATTGGCCAACACAAGCACTTTAGTTCTACTGCAATTTATTATTGTATGGTATGTGGTAATGATAACACTGGTCTTCATTACCACAAGACAAATACCAAGACCAACCACCAAAATTATAGATAATACAGACACAACAACATCTGCATTGATTTTAAATGTGTATGTTATATACTGTATGTTCAGAATGAAGTCTGTTCATTTTTGAGACTTAAGTTATTGAGGTTTATGAAGAATGGGGTGTAATATATTTGCTAATACTGACAAAGAGCTAGCATTCCATCATTCATGTTCATGAGTAATTACCACCCCCCATTTTCAACACCAATGAAAAACAGCTAGAATGTGATTGGTTTCCAAGGGCAACATCTCTCTAATTTTCCGCTTTAGAAGTTATTTAACTATACCTCCTTATGTCAGAGTGATGCATCTAATTTATAAAGAACTAGAAACATAAAAACTGGATCCTAATTCTATTCAACATTTTCACATATGAGATTATTCTCTGGTGGTCACACATTGAGACATGACTTACTTTCAGCCACTTAAACACTTAATACAAAAACATTGAAGTCCCCTCATAAAAGTACATGAACTACTCTTCTCTGTACATGTTTTCCTCCCTTTACAAAGCTTTTTTTGGTGCTTAAGCGGAGATTTTCTCATGGGAATTTCTCTCACTATCGTGAGATCTAGAAGGTTTAGAAAACTGAAACCCAGAGTTAAAGTAAAGTATGAAACTACAATACAACTGACAGCATAGTGCATGGTTTAACATCTACAAGTAAATCTCAGATTTGGAAGCCTTTAATCTTTTCACATATTAGAAACTGTGCTTGCTTTCTGTCTGCAGAATAAAAAGCCACCTACACTTTCTATATTTCTAAGATAAGCCAGGTGATCTTCAAATCTACTTTCCCTCATCCAACATTGCTTAACGATTTAACTTGCCTCAACCTTAGCTTTTCTGTAGAGGTGTATGTTATATATATACACACTCTGATCAGTGCATGTCACTTATAAGGTGCTTTATTTCAATTGCAGTGTGCTTAAACCGTACGTTTCTATCACACATACAGGTGTGTGTACCACTGTAGTCTTTAGAATTTTGTGACTGACCCTGAGTGCTGCTCTTCTAGTCATATATTGTGGTGCACCTCTGATTAATAGGATAGATAGATAGATAGATAGATAGATAGATAGATGGTGGCAAGAAGTCACTCACAAGTCTAAAGTTAAACAATCAAGAAATCCTGTCAGGCTATTTATTTGTCAACATAGAAGAAACGCCAACATCTATCTTGTGTATGTGTATATATATATAATTATTTTTTTTTTTTCTGAATTTCACATAGGGACCTCAGATATAATGCATAGATGTCTGAGTATATGCAGATATCTGTATTGGGTTTTCTCTGTTAGTTTACTAAGCTAGCACTTAAAAAGGCAATATATTTTTGTATAGTACAGTTCATAATATTCTACACTTAGGCTTATTTCTGGTGGGTATTTGGGTGTTACTTCTCCTTTCCCTGAATATATTTACCTGTGTTATGCTGCTGTGACAGCTTTGAAGTATACTTCAAAGCATCATAATGCATAGATCTTCAGCAGCTGCCATTGCAGGGAGTGGTAGAGACAGGGATCAGCCAAAGCCATGCTACACACAATGCATCTTCGGCTCATCCCTGTCTCTACTACTCCCTGCAATGACAACTGCTGTAGATCTATGCATTATGTTACTCTGACAGGTATACTTCAAAGCTGTCAGAGCAGCATAGTACACAGAGTAGTAAAGAGCCTTGGCCCCCCTCTTCTGCTAGGATTATCGATCCCAGCAGAAGAGGTGTATGGTGGCAATAATGGAACATTTACCTGTCGGGAAATCGTCCTGTTTATTGGGACACCTCCTGCTGGGATTGATGATTGACCCAGTGTACAGCCACCTTTAGGCTAGTGGTTGCTAAATGTCCTCATGGCTACCCCACAGTGCATATTTTCTAAATCTTGCTGGAGCGCAGGTGTGTTCATTAGGTACTGAAAGATCTATAGGTGATATTATATCCCCTTGTTCTGTAGGGAGATCTGGAAAACATGCACTGTTGGGTAGCCTTGAGGACTGGGTTTGGGAACGGTAGTGTTGTTACACAGATTGCGTCAAGCAGCAGGTGGCCCGATAAACAGGGTAATTTTCCCTTTCTGATGTCTGTGCCATACACCTCTCCTGCTGAGACTGAATTCTCACAAGAGAGGGAGCGTCTTGGTCAGTCAGCTGATTGGCTCTGCTCAATATATTGGGAGCTAGTACCATTATATTTCAAGCATGGCAAAAGATAATAATTGTTTGAGAGCGCTAATGATAGGATTGTGGTGGTTTGAAAAATCCATCCTGACTACACATTACAGTGATTATTGTACCAAACTCCCAATAACTGTATGTTGGGTACAATAATCACTGTGGTGTAGGGCTAGCTTAAGCGAAGTTTTAACATGTCCCCCTCACATTGCAGTATGGTTTTGCTCAAGTCTACAGTTACACATGTTTTGCTCCCAAAAAAAGTGTATGTTCAGCTCTGTATCACCTATGTTTTACTAATGACCAACTTCTAAATGTCATCAATTTGCCTACTTCAGGTCCCTCCCACGAGCTCGCTTCCATGTGGGTTTTTTTTTACAATATTTACTATTGAAGTCACCCAGGCTACAATAATTTACTGTCTTTGTTTTTTATTTTTGCCTTGCCTCTTCAAGTTCTGTTGGGGGAGGTTGTGGTGAAATGGAATTTCTCAAAAATTGAGTACTTTATGACAGGGAATCTATAACCTCCTCCCATATGTTTATTGTTCTTCTCTTCCCCCTCTTTTTATATATTTTTTTGATACTCTTGAAAACTGTTGAACAATTGGTGATAAAATAATTGGGGAACATTAGCTTGACTTTTTAAGCAGCCTTGTTTTGGTTGAGAAGTTACTGGTATTTTTATTTTCTATCTTTATTTATTGTACCTTTTGATGTGTTCAGATTTGGTGAAATAGGTTGGACAAGTACACGTTCTGTTTGTGTGAGCATCGCTGAAAGGCAACGCATAGGCTAGCCTGGAAAGAAACATCATTGGTTATTTGGGCATACCAAGCGTTGTAGCTTGGTAGAAGATTTTTTTTTGGTATCTAGTTGGGCTGAAGTCTTGTTATGGGAATGTCAGACAGCTCTTTGAGCACTGGTCTGATTTATTTGAAGTGGGTAAAGGAAGTAAAATGGGTTAATTAACATGATTTATTATCTATTAAACTTCTAAAAGCATTGTGATAGTTAAAAATGTATAAAATTCATATCTACTGGAATTCAGTTACGTAGTTTGCTGTCACAGTGTGAATGCAGCTCTTTGAATTACAGTGATGGATTTGGGCATCAGTTCTACAGTTCACAGGCTCTCATTCTCCCCCATGTTTGGAGACTGCGGATTACTTTAGAAAATAAATGCTCCCTCTAGTCACTGGTGGTAATGTTTGAGGCAGAGTAGGGTAGGGAGATGATACTGGGGGTATTGTTTTGGCAGTCATTTATAACTAACACCAATATCAGTAATTTTATTTCTTAAATGCTACTGTGATTTAATCAATGACATTTTTTCATAGTTTTATTTCATTGTGCGCGCACACACACACACACACACACACACACACACTCTACTGTCCATTTTAGCATCCGTTCTGGCCAATCCAGTTAGTGCTCTTTGTCCTCTAGGCCAGTGATTGCTAACCTGTGACACTCCAGGTGTTGTGAAACTACACTTCCCATCATGCTTTGTCAGGTATCGACTACGCTTTTGCAGTTAAGGCAAGCTGTGACTCGTAGTTTCACAACACCTGGAGTGTCACAGGTTAGCCATCACTGCTCTAGGCAGTTGCTGCATGTGCACCATTTTGGCGCCCCTGTTTGCAGAAAAGTAAAAATCTACATTATAAACTGCTTTCAGGAACTTGCTGCCTGAGGTTGATGCTCCCACCAGCTGGAATATGGCTCTAGGATTTTAGTTGCCAGGCCTGGTGCCCTCTGATCTCCCTGTGGTCCGTTTGATTTCAGCATCCATTGGTCCTATTCTTATACCTGCAAGGATTAGTCTACTAGGCTGCCAGGGTGGTTGATTTTTGTTTATTTTTAACTGTATTTTCTTTAAATGTCTTAAATATTTTTCTTGTATTGTAAACCTATGTTTATTGATTATAAATAATAAATATTTGCACATATAACTGGTTTATGAGTATTTATTTGTATATAGTGAATAGTAAGTTGTAATTTATAATGGCTGCACTATTTCATGAAATGTGTAAAATACATTGGGCTGATTCATGCTGGAGAAATCTTTGTGCTGTTATATGGGCACAAACCGTATGGAAAGTGTAATTGAATGGTCATTTATTATGGTGTCCCTTGACATACTGTTTATCACTCTTGTATAGTTTGGGTAATGAATATATTTTTTTTTCCCTCCATAGCTGCGTCTTAACAGTATTAAGAAGCTGTCCACCATAGCCTTGGCTTTGGGGGTAGAGAGAACCAGGACAGAGCTGCTTCCATTCCTTACTGGTAGGTGTTTTAATAAGTAAGCCATTCATCTTGTTACGTGGGCTCTGTATTTAGAGGGAGGGGCAATCTTAAATGTTTGCTGGACAGTAGGTATTGTGTGCAATTTGGGGCTGGGTGATATTATTGATACTACAGCCTGAAAATGTTCCTATTTTTTTTAAAGGTTTTTATATTCATGTGTCACTTGTGTGTGAAATGCTTTTCCTTTCTCCATAGAATATCTTGTGCTTTCTGTTAAGGAGTGTGATTATTCTGTGTAGGGTCCTTCTAATTATAATGTCTTTGGAAGAATGTTTGATTCTTTGTATTATCAAATGAAGTGGCATATTGTAGCCATCTATCCCTTATACCCTGTCTGTGATCATCTGTTGCCTGTCAGACCTGATTTTGTTTCTTCCTTAATGTATTACCCACCCAACCATTTTCTCTTGTTTATTGCACAAACTGCTGCTCTCTTCCTGGTGATTGCAGAGTCAGCTGTAATCGTTATCATCCCCAAACTGGCGTGGCTCCTGTGTAGCTGAAATCACTGACACGATGTTAGTCATATTGCCTTTTTCCTGTTCCCACATAGCTGATTGGCCACTGATTCACTTACTGCTCTATGAGGCCATGGCACCTATTGTTGTGTCTATCACTGGCACGTTGTCCAAAGCACTGATGTGAGAAATAGTGGATGGCTGTCTACATGTTACATGTATTGTTTTAAACTCTAGTTCACACCATTGTCACCGTTATGTTCTTGACTGTGTTCATTTTGTGTTTTATTCTCTGTATGTTTTATATTACTGGGATCTGGTACTTTTCTTGTGTGTGTAGAAGTATCTCTAGTGGACGATCCGATTTCTGAGCCTATTACAGTTTTGATGCCATTATTCCTGTAACATGTATAGAAAAAGATAAATATTTTGTATATATATTCTATAGATAAATGCAATATATAAAATCTATATAAAGTGAGTGTGCTGTGAAAATGTACTTCAGCCCGTTTTAAAAGTACTATTTTAAACCCATCACAAAGGTGTTTGCCTACTAATTATGCTGTGTATCAAACTAGTCTTATTGTGTATTGTAAATGCATAAAGTCCATTGCATTGAAGTCTGTGGATAAGGAACAAGAAGTAGTGTTTACTGCGTTTCTCTAACATAATTCAGCTGTTTGTGTTATATTCCACGTATTAGAAAGTGTTGCAGAGAATACAATACGTTTCGTTCTTGTGTGTTCTTTCTACTTGTAGATACCATCTATGATGAGGATGAGGTGCTATTGGCGCTGGCTGAACAGCTGGGAAGCTTCACCACCCTGGTTGGAGGGCCAGAGTTTGTTCACTGTCTGCTGGTAAGTGTGCATTTGGACATGACCTACCTCTGTGCCCTTGTTGAGCTAACATCCTTGATACTCTGTGACGACGGGCAGTCATTGGTTATCGTATGTTCCGTCTTTCGTACAGCAGTGCATTAATGGGGATGAAATATTTCTATGGTTCGCCTAATAAAATTCCCTGGATGATTTTTATTAAATAACACCTGTAATAGGAAGTGTATGGAGTTCAAGGAATACATATAATGAAACGGCCCACTCTAACCAGTCATCTGTGTAATGTTGTGGAAGGGTGACCAGTTTAGAGTTTGAGGCAGTCAGTGAGACCGATGCTTTATCTGGTCCATGTCTTCTCCTGAGTACTCGGAGCATGTATTTGATCTCCCTATCTTCTGTTACCTAGCGCAGTTGCCTCATTTTGTTATGCCCCCTTTCATTTGATCCATTGGTAAACGGCTTTGTTCTTTTGGGCTCTTCTGTTGTTTAGCAGCAGTGTTGAAATTGAAACCTGCATCGTCTCCGCGTTTTGTGTGTTAGCTCAATGTGATTTAAAACTCCATAGGCTTTTCTTTCATATGTATGTAGTCTCTATTCCATGGAGAATGAGGAAAGTTAGATGAATGTCTTGTCCCTTTTTGTCCTTTGTTGGCTTCAGCTACAAAGCTTGCATCTGGTTCCCCACTTCCCTGGCAATCTAGTTTGTGCGTCAGCAAGTAAAGCTGCCAAAGTCTTCAATATCTTGTGAGCCTTTTCCGCCTTCTAGAATGAGCGGCTTGCGAGTCTTGCGGGTATTGAGACACTAGGTGCCATCTGGGGGGCCTTGCACTCCTGGCTCCTGTCCCAAACTTGCGTTCAGCTTGGCAGTTCTTAAATATTTTTATCCACGTCACCAGCTCGGTTGAAACGAATTTCTGTAGGTTGGTAGCAGATGCTGCTTGAACAAAACAGGCAGCTCCAGGTGGTCTTGTAAGTATACACATAATAAGCTTATGGTGTAGTAGGATTTATAGTAAGCAGTGGGTGCTGAAGCTTTGTGTACATCCTATGAAAGTTGTTTTGAAAGTACCGATAATCCACAAACAGGGAAACTATCTAATTGGCCATAACTAATTCTATGCATTCGGCCACCTGTCCTGTATCTCTGAGTAAGCTTTCAGAATCACTAATGTCTCGCTATGGCACCATTATAGTGTACTGCAGGGGGGGAGCAGGTGATAGGCTTCACAAACATAACCTTTAACATTATGTATATTTATATAGTTAACATTCTTATACTCGTGTAATTGAATAAACTGGTTCACTGAGTAGGGCAGAGGAGGGGAAATTCCTAAGACATCTTGGGAGATGTTGTTTATATCCGTTGTACATGGTTTAACAGGACATGACTAGCTTTTCTTTGCGTGTGATGATCAAAACAAATGCCAACCAGATAGCTGGCTGACTGTCCAGAGATTTGGATGAGACGTGTGTTCTACGTAAGCTGCCTGTGCTAATAACACTGTCCATAAACTCTTCTGTCACATGATTAGATCCTGCAGAAATCTTTAACGATTCAACCAGCGATCCTGATAGCATAGTCACAGTGTGGAGGGTTTATAGTTTCAGAAAACGGGTATCTCCCCGGTGGCAGCAGTGATACATCGGTCACTATGAAGATAATAGTGTGTGGCTGGGTTCTTTTTTTCTCTGTGGTGGAGCTAGGTCTAATAAGGGCCATTGAGACGGATTCTGCAGATGTGTACAGTGAAATGTGCCTTTACTCTTGTTCTCCCTTTATCTATATTTTAATCTGCAGCGTCTGCCCAAATAGCCTTTATTAGCCCCTGGATACGAGGTCGGCAGCACCCTCAGCTGTGGTGTATAATGTTGGGCTCTCCAGGCTATTACGATATTGGAAAACATGCACTGCAGATCCACCATAGTTCTTGTGCTTATGTGGCTTGGGGGTGCTTTGTTGTAGGCTTTTGCTGCCCCTCCCTGTATGTTCTTGCTAAACAGGTATCCAGACTGCCACAAAGGTGATTGAATCTCCCTATATACCTTGATAAAGTGGGATACAGTATATTGTTGTGTATTGGCCAGTCACTACTTTACTAGTTTGGTATTTGGTAACCCACACAGGGAAACTATATAAGGATCTATTCCCCTATATTGCTAATAGTGTCCATTCAGCCACTCACACACCAGCCTGTTTATATCTGTGAGAATACTGCAGTCAAGTTGTTTTATTTACAATGTCCCGTGATCACTATGTGTAACTTTATCCTTTACATGGTTATAAAAGCCTAAGTTATTTTATATTTAATGTAATAGATTTGTGAGCTACTTTTAATGACCGTGCTTTCCTCTTTTTGAACTATTTTGGTTACTTTTCTTGATCATAGTCACACTACAAGTAGCAGCCCAGTGTGGGACAACACATTATCCCAGTATTAAGTCTAAACACTCTTACTGGAACTGACCACACGCACTCCTAACCACTCACAGTATTAATATATATTCTTTCTTACTCTCATTTCATTGTAAATGTACAATCCATACAAATAAGAGCATTAATAGAAAAACACGATGCAACCAGAAAATGAATGCTCTCTGGTTCCTCATTTTCCATTGTTGGTTGCAAATAGTCCAACACAGATGGGCAAAAAAACAGCGGAATAGACGTGGCTAAGATAGAGGAAGAGGAAAAGAGATGGTGTAGAAGAACTGCAGAGAGAGGGAAGGGTGGGAATACCTAGGGCTTGGAACATGTATTGATGTTTATTCCTAAGGACAGATGGCATTAAAGTTCGTTTACATGGCAGGGAGAGGCCAAGTCACGATAGGAAACTAATCAGGCAATGTAACCTGAGAAAGGTAGTTAAGGGGGGCTAGAGTGATCTTTAAGGGTAACCAAGTGGCAACATAGGCAGTAGATTTATCGTTGGCAGAAGCTAAAATCTCATCCATTGCTTCATATAAAGCTCACAGTAGTGCTCTGACGATTCCTATTCATACACTGGTATTAAGGTGCTGTATCCATGTAATCTCCATGTTAACATGAATAAAACGTCTGTGTATTGAGCTGTTGTGTGATTGTCCAGGAAACTCTCATAACTAATATCCTTGTGTGTAACAGCCGCCCCTTGAAAGCTTGGCGACCGTGGAAGAGACCGTGGTTCGCGACAAAGCGGTGGAGTCCCTGCGGAAGATATCCCACGAACATTCTCCCGTTGACCTGGAAGCCCACTTTGTGCCACTGGTGAAGCGTCTGGCTAGTGGAGACTGGTTCACATCGCGCACGTCTGCTTGTGGTCTCTTCAGTGTCTGCTATCCCAGGGTGTCTAGTACTGTCAAGGCAGAGATAAGACAGTAAGTCCAGCTGGGTGAATGGCTTCTCTGCGTTGTAAGCTGGTACAAAGAGCATGTTTATTTCCTGGCATTCATAACATGGAATGTTTCCATTACAATGTAAGCAGGGATCTTTTACACACAGCTATCTCTCTGAATGTCCTCCTTTGTTTAGCTGGTGTATGGCACTGATGGTGCTATCGCTTCCAGTAATGTTGCTAAACGATGGACGTCTGGGGGGGTCTGGTCTGTAGTGTATGGGGTCACAGGGCCGCCACTACTTCAGCAGATCCATCTGTCCATCCTGCGCAGGGTACTCCTGACAGAGGACATGCAGATTCTGTGTAAGTTGCCTCAGACTTCCGGCAAATGCTATGGACCTGCCTGTCGCTGTCTTCCCTCTGGAATGCAGTCTGGGACACTGCCATTTCTACCTTATTTGAAGTCTTTTGTTCCATTGATTGTATCTCATTGGCCTTACTCTGGAGGAGTCCTTTGGGATTCCTGTGTAAAAATATGTATTTGCCATAGTTATAGTGGCTATAAGGCAGCCCCCCCCCCCAATCAAGTGATTGGATAGCCTTCCTGAATGCAACATTGGCCCATGAGAAATGTATCTATGCAGACAGATAAACTCTCCACACACTTTACATGATGTGGTCAACCTTTATTGGGGGGTTGTCTGGCCATTTGCACATGTGATTGAAGTGATCCCCAGTATATGTCTGGTA
>WWET01000270.1:205707-222868 GCA_011038615.1 Limnodynastes dumerilii | reverse complement strand
ACCCAGCAAATCAGGAGAGCCTGCACCCAGCCAATAGGCTGGCTGCAGGCTTTCCAGCACAGATTATCGCTCCCAGCCTGTAGCAGTGTATGGTGCCGATATCTGGACCTTTCCCCAGGGGGAAATCGTCCCGTTTATCGGCAGCCACATGCTGGGAGCGATAATCACTCTAGTGTGTGGCCAGCTTTACTCTGAAGTTATGGAAATTACATGAAAATATCTCTACTCTCCCTCCACCGTCACTCGGGTGGATAAAAAGCTCTGCCGTTTCCATTGCATGACATGTAACACGTTTTTTTTTCCAGCTTCAAAAAGCTGTTGGTCCGGAGATCACCAAGAACGACCTTGTGCCCGCCTTTCAGAACCTGCTGAAAGACTGTGAAGCAGAGGTCAGAGCTGCAGGCGCTCACAAAGTAAAAGGTGAGGAGCTGGAAACATTCATGTAAACTTGTTGAGCTTGTAAATGGCTGCAAGGAGCAGCTGGATTTTCCTTTACTTGTGGTTACTGGATTTCTACTCCATTGAAATACCCCATAAGGAGCCCTTCCGAATGGAACATGGTTGTAGTGTGGGCTATATAACAAGACTGCTTCTCAGGTGCCTATTGCCTCTTGTGTCCTCGGAGCAGAATTTTGGAAGATGACAGCAGTGGGGACAGTGACAGGTTCAGAGAATAGGTGGAAACCAGCTGTTGTCTAATTAAACATAGAATGATAAAATGTACCCCCAGAAAAGGGCCGGGAGGTCTGCACAATCTCTTTAACCGTACCGACTCCTGACATTTGTATCCGGTAAAGCTGGATCTCCATAACACTCGGAATCTTCCCATTTCTACTAGACGGAGCCAATCGCCCAGCAGGGGTGGGTCAGGTGCATGCATTGCTTTCTTTTGGCCCCCGTGCAAAGGGTTTGATTAGGAATTTACTAGTGTTATGCCAAATAAGCAGCACTATGCATCTCTTTCAGGGAGAGGGACCCCCAGTTTTAACTTTAGTCAGCGGCTTTGCTCCAAAATCTGTGTCCTCGGGCAAGGCCATTACAAACGTGGAAAATGATGGCTCTCCACATCTGGGGCTGGTTTGGAGAGGGATTGATAAATTCTAGCCAGTAGAGCTGGTGTGAGATACACACAGTGAATTATATAAACTTGAGTCTGTTGAAATTCAATATTGGAGGTCAATTTACAGGAGCAGCTAAGTAAACAGTCCCAGTCCTCTTCATCTGTTTGACCCAGATCCGTCTCCCAGAGTGTCCGTAAGCGGTCTAGAGAGGTCTCCGATACAGCTAACATTAAAAGAGTAGATTCCAGAGATAGCTGCTCCTTCGCAATATCTGTAAGTAATGGTCTGACGGAGCACCGATAAAAGTGAGCATTTAGAGCATAAACGCATATGGTTAAATCAGAGTGAACCAGGAAGATAAAAGTCCACTTGTAGCTTCAGAAATGATTTAAGGGCACCCCCTGATATACTTGATGCAAGGTGACTATCTCATGGGCTCGCCAGCTTCCAGAGCACTCAGACTCGGGAATGGTAGGATCCACCACCTCACACCCCCCCAGAAAAACATGAGCCCAGTGCCATACCCTCTGTGCCTGCAGAATAATGGGGGCCATTTTATGTGGGTAGAGGCCTGGCAGGGGGTGTGATGAAATCTTGCCTGCTCAACCAAGGCCCAATGTAGATCTGCATGAGAGGACTCAACAACCCAGGACCAGAGGTTTGACATCTGAGCAGCGGAATAGTAAAAGAGGAAATATGGGGGTGCCGTACCCCCCCTCTCCCTATATAGATTTTCCCTGACTACCCCCCCATATAAAGGAGGTAATTGGAATTTTTATTTTAAATTTTACGTAGAATTGGGACTGGAGATTGGAGAAGGATCGGAAATATGGGGGTGCCGTACCCCCCCTCTCCCTATATAGATTTTCCCTGACTACCCCCCCATATAAAGGAGGTAATTGGAATTTTTATTTTAAATTTTACGTGGAATTGGGACCGGAGATTGGAGAAGGATCTATAACCATTTTGGCTGAATGGTCATTTTAATGAATGTTTAAATGTCAGGCGACTACAGTTTATGGCAGAATCGCACATTTTTTAGCTTGAATCTGCCAATTATTGAAGTGTTTAACATATAAATGTGTCCTGTAACTGGGGTCTCTGCATTGCAGGAAAATAATATGGTCGTACAGCTTTTACCTCCCATAATACTTAAAATGAAGGTGAATAAAATGGTTTGTGTAAAAGGAAAACACTTGGCTCATTGTGTCATATTCTTGCACTCATAACTTTTATCTAGTGCTGTAACATACACATTACACACCCTTATACCCCTGTAGAGGGCAGCTAGAAGATAGTGACCATTCATTATTTACTGGACAGATTTCTGCAAGTCATTTATCCACCAATATGAAAACTGTGATTACAGAAAGTAGGTTATTCCCTGTGAAACTTGCACATAATCAAAAACTGTGAATGAAACTTCCCATTTGGACCTTCTCTCATTGTCGGCTTGTGCTGCTGCGTTATGCGCTCATGTAGATCAGTGATTGTATTAATTGATCTCTTCATTTATATTAGAATTCTGTGAGAATCTGCCAAGTGATGGGCGAGAGACAATCATCATGAACCATATCCTACCCTATGTGAAGGTGAGTACCTCCTCCCTACATATTCTTATTGTTGGTTACTGCAGTAAACACAGGTTAAGATTTGGTGACTATCCTTCAGATCTTAAGTTCATAGGAACATGACCCTCCAGTGTTGGTCTTCCTCCATCCTCATGTCTCCCTCCTCTGGCCCTCTGTCTGCCTTCTCAGGACCTTACTTTTCCTATTCTGTAATACTTCTAGGTTGCTCTGTTCTACCCCGTCACCACCATATTTTACCCTATCCTGTATGTGTATCTTGCTGTATTTTACCATGTATGTTCTACCGTGAATCCCTTATATTTCCAGTGTAGTGTTGCAGAGGTTTTGTGCCGCCATATAAATGTTGATTATTATATCTGCTAATGAGAATTTGCTCTATTCATGTTAGGGAAATGGATATTGTAAGTAGGGTTTACTTTTCTTTTACTCATAGCGTAGGCTGTCATTGAACTCTTTATTGGTGTACTATGATGTGACATTTATTGGCTGTATGGAGTTTAAACAGTTGTTCTGAACTAAAAGGCATTAAAGCTAATAGAATTGCTTCCAGACTGGTAAATACATTTTTTGTGTATTAAATGTCTTCGTGGGTCGTATTCTTGTTTTACCCAGCAGCTGGGAGTCTTTGGAATATGCAATGCTCGGAATGATTTAGTGTGATGTCTTAACATTTATTAGGGGAAACACGTCATGTATATTTTAAAGAATGGTAGCCCTGTTAAACCATCTATGCTAGATATAAATAAAATGGCCAATAAACATGGCAAGATCATTGATGTAGACGTGGTTTGTGCTGTCTGTGTTTTTATTTAGTCATAACAAACTCGAGCATCTTAGACAAGTCAGCAGGATTTTGTTGTGTTGTTTTTTTTTATTGATGTGTTTTTCGTTTCCTTGTCTTTAGGAATTGGTGTCTGATACAAATCAGCATGTGAAATCCGCTCTGGCATCTGTAATCATGGGCTTATCCACCATTTTAGGCAAGGATAATACAATTGAGCACCTTCTACCTCTGTTCCTGGCTCAGCTGAAAGATGAGGTAATGTGTGGCCCTGATTCACTCTTCCTGACATAATGTTAGTAATCACCTGCTTGTATTTATTTCCTTATTTTCTGCACAGCCTTTTGAAACTACCTGTCATTACATGCCACCACCGCTTATTACACAACGCCATTATTGTGCCTTTTGACTTTTAGCGCTCCGGTACTATTAACAACATACTAGTATATAAGATGTGTTAAAATAGGTAAAACAGGTTTATAGGCCATCTCAGAGGATTTACGGGTGCACATGTTTATCAGGATTAATGGACACCTTTGTGCTTTGCTCCATTGGCTTGAAATATTTTCATTTGCCGCTATTGGGTGACTGTGCGATATATATACTCTGATAGAGATACAGTGGTGTAATAAAATAAATGCACACGGCACATTAAATAGCTGATAAAATCCGGTAGAGCTGTTGCTTTTTTATTTATGGTTATTAAAAATTTAATATTTTGTTAATTTAAATTTAAATGACTTCTGAGCTCTATTGGAAAGATGGAACAGACTTGATCACATTATATATTTCCATTATAGTCTTTGTATCACGCTCTGTTTTGATGGATTGCTGCTGAAAACTGTGGCTTATGTGGTCTCTTGCTCTGTGATGGACACACTTTTGCTTTTGTGTATTGCTCTTCATTACATGTTTCTTTTCCTAAGCCCAATCAAGCACTGCTCAGCCGCAGTAACCATTTATGTAACTGCTTTTTCTCCCAGTGCCCAGAAGTTCGACTGAATATCATATCTAACCTAGATTGTGTAAACGAAGTGATAGGAATACGCCAGCTCTCGCAGTCTCTCTTACCAGCCATTGTGGAGCTTGCGGAGGATACAAAGTGGAGAGTCCGGCTCGCCATTATAGAGTACATGCCTCTGCTGGCTGGTCAGCTGGTAAGTCCTGCCCAACGTCTCTGCCATTGAATAATTGGGTTTTACTGAATTACGGATTAGATCCTGACCTGCGAGCAGGGAGTTTCTTCCAGTTTCTGGAGTTGGAAACTACGTTATTTTGATAAAAGCATAAGCAGTATGTCCAGGGGCTTTTTATGAGTCTGGAAAGCGGAATCGATTCAGTTATTGGTGGAGGATGTATGAACAGTACTGATGGTGTTTGGCACAGCTCACTGCTTAATTACCAAACGTCCCTGCTTAAAGTAAAGACCACAAGTTTTAAAGGGTCCATGGATCATACCTCCATATGAGTGAGGAAAAATGGTCTCCCCTTGTCTGTATAGAATCCTGGCTTGGAGCTCTGAGTACACCGGGTTGGGAGTCTGGATTTGGTCCTATGTCACTTGGCATTTGAGAAACTAATTGTATTTTGATTCTACTGTAAAATAAATAGTTTTGCTGTAGTTGGGTTTAGTTTATGAAACTGGTGCCTGTTCCAGTATATCTTCTACTGATGGCACCTGTTGTGCCATTAATGTATGTTCTGTCGACATTTAACCTCCTTTTCTCTTCCCAGGGTGTGGAATTTTTTGATGAAAAGCTCAATTCCTTGTGTATGGCTTGGCTGGTTGACCATGGTAAGTGGCTTGAATGTGCCAGGATAAGGGTATTAATGTCTGCAATTCTCTTATAATAAGGTGTGGTGGGAGCTGTGGCTGTCAGTGCTGCGTTACATTTCATGTCGCATAAGCAGATTGATTTTTGAATGGATTCTCTAGTTTTGTTTGCTTGCTGGATGCTGCCAGTCCTATAATGTTGAATTGTTGAAACCTTATAAAGAAGCAATGTCTAAAGTCCTTTTTCTTTGGTTGTAAGTACGATGCAGTGATGCAATAACTATCTCTGACAATGTCCACAAGAATGAAGGATTTGCACGGCTTCAGCTATGTTGGCTGTATAGAATATAAAAGGGCTGCTAAAGCTTGAAAGACTGGCAGAAATATACTGTAAGTGCTTAGGCAAAATGTGCCTTCTAGTAATGAAGGCTCGGATCCAGAGATATGGCCAAAACCATGTTGAAGTGCAGGGAAGTCAAATTTCATCTGTTGCAAACAGTTAGGGTTGAGAGGAGATATTTCCTAGATCAAGTTTAGATCCGTTAAAGTAAAAGTTTAAAAGACCAGACAGGCCGCACCCAGCGATGCAAATTAGCTGCTGTGATCCAGCAGGCGCCCCCATATTCTTTGTAGTATGTGTTTATAAGAATGTTTCAAGCTCTGCCAAAAATACCAATAAAACAGTCACATCCAATAATGGTATTTTGGCGCACGTTAAACTGTCACTTTAAAGTTCTGAATGGAGTCCTTTAGAAAATCATGCAAAAGGTTTTTCAAAGGTACTTTCTCCTGTGCTCCTCCCTCAAATACTGCTCGGAGTGTTATAGATGTATAGAAGTAAAGGTGTAATGTTCACATACGGAATGTGTGGAGTTAAAAATAGTTTTAATCAAAACACTGTATTTGATCAATAAAACCAATCCATGAAGACTGAGACAGTACTGGATAACATGGTTCACTTTTGGATGCACGCGTTTCAGCCGGTACTCCAGCCTGTCTCAAGGTGACCTTGAAAGAGGCTGAAACACAGTGGTGATGTGCATCAACAAGTGAACCAAGTTATCAAGTGCTGTCTCCGGCTTCATCATTTGGGTTTTTGTTTGAATATGTCAAGTTACAGAGCACTCTGGAACGAGTAACTGCTTGTTTTTGCGTGTGTATGTTTATGATAGCATTGTTTTACCACCATATGAAATGACTTGGCTTTGTCCAGATGCAACTTTCCAACAGTTTTTCCTTTTATTTTCAAACTCTGAACCCAGCCTCAAATGACTTCATTTAGAAGCATCCTGCTTGCTGTTAGTATGTGTATAACGTTGATGGAGTCACCTTTTTATTTGTTATCTAAGAATCTGGCAATGTTCTGCTCTGACGGAATAAGTATTAAAGTATTGCCCGCCTGCTTCTATTAGATTAAAACTGTATGTTTTGCGTCCTTCCTTTTCAGTTTACGCCATCAGAGAGGCCGCCACCAACAATCTAATGAAGCTAGTAGAAAAGTTTGGGGCAGAGTGGGCCCAGAATACTATTGTCCCAAAAGTACTGGCTATGGCGAATGACCCGAACTACCTGCATCGCATGACAACCCTGTTCTGTGTCAATGTATGTATTCTTGGGGGGGGGATTAATAACAGATATATATAGATATATAGATAGATAGTGACTTGACATATGAACCATTTTAGTATGAAATATAAATTATACCCCTTTTTTTTATCACCATGAAATACCCGGGATTTTCGCCAAAAACCCGAGTCTCGGCAAAATCCCGGGTATTTCGTGGAGATGTGAAAGGTGCACTTCCAGTGGACCCGTGTCAGAAGACCCGGAATTCAACCCGGGTGAAAAGAAGGGTTATTCCCGGGTCCGACACGGGTAGGGGTGCAGTGTGAAAGGTGCTACCCGGGTTTTTCAACCCAGGTAGCACCTAACGCACTTAATTGGTGCAATTGTTTTACTGTTGCCCTGGCAACAAGTATTGCCAGAGCAACGGTAAACAAATTACTCTGTCTGATGACGACAGGACAGACCCGGGTCTCTGAATTTCCCGGGTCTGCCCTGCAGTGTGAAACGGGGTCTGTGACCCTGGGATCCTCTGCTGCCCCGGCAATATCCCGGGTCTGTGAACCCGGGATATTGCCGGGGTGGTGATGTGAAAGGGGTATTACTGACAACTATCCTATGGCTGCCTGTGTGAACCAACTGTTCTAAAACACAGGTAGCCATTTGCATCCTGCAGTGTAATCACCGTTGGTTCTGCAGAGCCGCAATGAGTAAAAATACTGGGAGTATTAACTATCTGCAGCAGCATAGAAACAACTTTCCGTTCTTGTAATCTTGTGGGGGGTTTAACACAGTGCTCCTCAACCTTTTCTCACCCTCGGCACACCTAAGCCCTTCCCAGAATTCCGCGGCACACCGAAAGCAAAATATACAAAAAACAACAGGTATTACAAAGTATATATGTACATATACAGAAATTACATTTAATTGTAACCTTTTTTTTTCTTCTTATAACTAATATTAACTGTTAGCCAGTAGCCCCATCAGGTGTCTGCAGCCTCCCCAATAGCCCACATTTATGTGTCTCCAGCCTCCCCAGTAGTCCCCATTCATGTGTCTCCAGCCTCCCCAGTATCCTCCATCATATGTCTGCAGCCTCCCCAATATCCCCTCATCAGCCAGTGCTTTTTCTCCTGTTGGAGGCATTGCGACGCTTCACACTTAGCAACATCTCATGGCACACTGGTTGAGGAGCACTGGTTTAACATACAAATGTATGATACTATGGCTGAGGTCACCTGCACACAACCCAAAATTTGCTTTACATCCAAGATCCCATGGGACTTCTATAAGGTCAGCAGCACAGAGGGTTTAATGCTGTTCTTTTGCTGCAGGCTCTGTCTGAAGCGTGCGGAAAGGACATCACCACTAAGCTGATGCTGCCCATTGTTTTGAAGATGGCGGCTGACCAGGTGGCCAATGTACGTTTCAATGTGGCCAAATCGCTGCAAAGGATAGGACCAGTCCTGGATAGCAAGTATGTATTTACTGTAAGCTTAGGACCACAGGAGTAATGGGCCTTTATGTAAATCTCTTGGGGGTTTATTGTTCTGACAGTCCTGCATGTTCTGCTTGTGCTGTGAACAGGCTGCGGTGATTGGCTTGATATAGTCTGCTAGCATTACGGCTCTTAAAGCAGCAGGTGAATGTTTAGTTTTGCAATGTCTCTTGTTTAGTGTGTTGTGTGCTAAAATGGAAGTGGTGTCCTAACCACCTCTTCCACAGCTTGTATCCCTTTATCAGCAAATCGATCGTTGTTTCCTGAGAAATAATATTGCAGAATGGGGCACGTCTGGTGTACTCATTAGTGAGTGTTATTACGTGTCTGATTGCCTGACATACTTGTACACATAATGTAATTGCCCACATGTAGCTCTTGCATCCCAGATATTTTTCAGTGTTATGAGAAAATAACCTATTAAGTCCATCTCTCCAGCCTCCACTTATAGTGAATGACATAGCGTTCGAAAATGGCAACAACATAAATGTTTTTGTCTAGTTATAGCGAGTGTTAACATAACATCACACCAGCCATAGACAACCTTCCGCAGTCCTGTTGTGAAACTACAGCTGCCAATATACTCCAATTGCATAGACATAGCAGATATCGGGCAATGCATGATGGGACTTCAGCTAGAGTGCCGCAGGCAGCCTATGACTGGTTTACAATGCAGATAACTGTCTTTTATTTCAGCACATTACAGTCTGATGTGAAACCTGTTCTGCAGAAGCTCGGCCAGGATGAGGATATGGATGTAAAATATTTTGCGCAGGAAGCCATGTCTGGTAGGTTCTATGTACATGTTTCTTGCTACACCGTTGATATGTAGTCACACATTTAAATGGCCCCCTTCTCACATCTGTATAAGGCATGTGGCATATGTCTGTAATATACAGGAGGGAGAGGATGTACGTTTTGCCAATCTGGTGGGTAAAGCATATTTAGGACTTGTCAAAAAATACATTTGGGGAAATCTCTTCTAGCTTTGTGGCAAAATAATATGGATCCATAATGTGTCTATAATGTTTCTATCCCAGGCTAAACAAAATCCTGGCTTCCCAAAAACACCGTTTTATAAAGTATCCAGAACCATTCTGGGCCCAGCCGCCTTCAGTTTCTAGAACCACATGGTGGTAGTGGACATGTGACTGATGTTTTAGCGTTCCTATTCATGTTTATTATTCTCACCTTCTTTTTTTGTTGCAGTCCTGGCCCTGGCATAAGAATGTGCAGACAACCAATCCCCTCCATTGTTTGTTCAGTATGTAGTAGAACGATCGTTTGAAACTCTGCGGAACAACCTCAAGACCTCATGGAAACCTATGGCAACTACTGTTGGAAGAACACATTCCCGAGACATGTGCCTCTTCTGAAAGACTTTGGTTTTAATTTTTCTTTTCTTTATTTTTTACTACTTTATTTATGCTTTTCCAATCCCATGTTTTTTATTTTTATTTGCAGTTCAAAGGGAGTCTTGTTACTGGTGTTGGTCAAAGCTTTTGGTGTTGTTGGTGGTGATGGGTCAGTTGAGGACCTGGAGAAGCGATTGATAGGTAGTTTTAAATATCAAACTCTAAATTAATTAACAGTGACCGTAATGGCATTCTGACCGATTGACACTAATGGTTTTTGTAATGTATGTACTAATAGATTACGCCTAGACCATTGTAGAATAATATAGAATTTTAGACATTACGAATCTAGTGTCGTTAGTGAATGGAAGAAATATTTATGAATACACCGGAATCTACCCCCTATGTGACGACAGTAGAAATGAATTAGTTGGCTGCTTATGGCCTGGTTTGTTCGCTAGTATCTGGACTCTCCGTTCCTTGTTTGTGTCTCAGAACCCCCACCGCCCACAATGCCGTATTAAGTCAACGATGAATTGTTAATGGTGAGCGTTCAGCTTCTGTGATTGAGCATAAACTCATGTGTAACGATCGCCCTGCACTGTGTAAGTGTAGGACGGGTTTCTGCCTAAGTGACTGTAGATCATCTGTGAAGATGCGTTGATCTCTAAGACCATAAATGCTGCAGTGATAACCAGAGGGCATTACTCGCACAACCTTGGTTGTGAATGATTTGCAATGGTTTTTAGGAGGTCGGCTGTTTTAACTTGATAGGGGTCGACCCATCATCACCTTAGCTTTCCCCCCCCCCACCCCTCGTCAGCACTGGAATGAAGTTGTAGCACTGCGTGGGTCATTACTTTGCATGTCTGGCATGATCTGAGGCGTTGCCGGCCTTCTGACAAGCAGCCGTGTTTCAGGACTATAATGAGCTGCCTCCATGATGATGAATGTGGCATTCCATCTTTGTTTATGACTTGGTCTTTGCACATCAGTGCTTGGACAAAGGGTCCTTTTTATTTTTGTTTGACCTCTTCTCCCAATCTGTAGACAAGCAGAGTGCTCCTGAATCCCCACCCTCCAAGAAATACTTTTATTAAAGTACGAAAATAAAGTGAAGTCCTTTCTACTTTGGGACATTCCTTGAAGGTTAACTTGATATCGGCCGTAGAAATAGTGTCATGTAAGTGCTTGATTAAAAGGAAATAAACATTATACAACCGATGGACATGCTTCTGTTTTTACTTTCTAAAAAGTAATAGACCAAGGGTCGGATTTACTAAGCTGCGAATCTGGAGATGTTGCCCACAGCAACCAATCAGATTCTAGCTGACATTCTCTAGTATGTAATAGGAAAGTGAGAGCTAGAATCTGATTGGTGGCTATGGGCAACATCTCCACTTTTCCAAACCTGCAGCTAAGTAAATCTCTCCCCCAAGTCTGCAAACCAGCTAACATAGTTATGAAATGTACTTTTTTATTTTATTTTAGATGACTAATTATTCTGTTCATGCAGGAACTCAACCATACTCTGTCACTAAGTCAGAAATTGGCCTCTACTGCTTTAAACTCCATGTGCAAGTTGTATGTCTAGTGTCAGCACTAAGACTAATTATTGTAATCAGTAAGGAACTTGAAAGGTTGAGGGCACATTCCATAATGTCTCAGTAAGCACATATAATAGCAGCGGCGCCATTTCATGTTTAATTGACCTTTTTACCATTTATTTTTTTTAATATTCTCTCTGCACTATTGCAGTATCTGATTAGATTTGGTTTCCTGCCACCAACTGTCCTGTTAAGTGATCAGAATAAAGAGCTCAAACTTTACCAATATAAGAAGCAAGTTGGCAAAAAAAAATAAAGCTGTTTATAGAGCCTGCCAATGTAACCCAAATTTACGTAAACGAGTAAGGCAACGAATCACTTTGGCTTTTATTTATCAAGTCCATTCTAGAAAATGATAGCTAGAATCTGATTGGTTGTTATGGCCAACATCTGCACTCCAACTCTTTGGAATCTCCCATTAAGTATATCCCAAAGTTAGTTGGTGTTGATAAGTTAAACAAATTGAGACCCTTCGTGAAAATGCTGTTCCATATAAAGACTTGAAATTGTTTTTAGAGTATTATTCCCCTCTGCGCATTTGTGTAGAATTACTAATTAATATATTTTGTCGCATAGATTTGATGCTAGGACTCTCGCTCAGCTGGGGGAAGGTGGCAATAGGTCTTATTGTCACAGGAGGACTCTGTTCCAAGCAAAAAAAAAAAGCTTTTGCCACTGTTAAATTTTAGTAAGAGAATAACAAACAAGCCGTCCACTGCATCCACCCACATCTTATTTATTTTCTTAGTTCGGAAAAAAAATGGTAGCTTAAAGGTTTCTCTAATAACACTTGAGTCATTGGGGGGGAATGAGAAAAGCCTAATATCCAAAACGGTCAATGCGTTTTGTGCTGTAATCCCTGCTGGATCCAGTGATCTGTGCAAGTGCATAGGGGACAAACTTCCAATCAGTGTTCCGACAGGATTGGTCTACCTTAAATGTTGCGATACGTCATCACTTTAAATGGTGTTGAGCATTTAGTACACTCGTACTGTGTTATTTAAATGGTAAACTAAAAAGTGTTGAGCCAGAGGGTTCAATTATAGCATGTGCAGACGCAATAAAAAAAAACACACGTTTTCCAATCCTAGTTATCAGAAAATGTCCACTTTTCAGACGTCTTTAGAATTCATACACACCTACCATCTATCCCAAGTCTACCACACGCTTTGTCTTGTGTGGTTGTATTTAATGACTGCTAAAAGTAGAGGTTTTGACCAAAGCAACCAATTAAAATCTAGCTATCCTTTCCTAGACTCTACTTGATAAATGATAGCTAGAATCTGATTGGTTGCTGTGAGCAACACCTTCATTTTTTTCTGTCTGGAAGCTTTCTTAAAATTACCGCTGTCTCTGCAGGTTACCAGTGTAATTATCTGCCCTAAATAGGTAAAAGCACTTGTATATAAAGCATAGCAGGCTACCAGGCAGTTGGCGTTGGTCCAATTGTAGACAGTATTCTCTCTCTGCACCTGCTTGCATTATAGCCTCTTGTTTCAGGTCGGGCACCTTACAGCAAGGAAACAACATGGTCATTGTTCCAGTACAATACCGCCATGGGTGAGATGGCAAGCTGTGGAATAATGTCACATTTACCTGGCATCTGAAGATAAGCAAAACTTTGTCAAACGAAATGAGGGTTAGAAAATCAAGATGTTGTACAGGAAAGGATACAAAATAGGGATTTTATCTAATCATGGAAACTTCAAATAAAGATACCCGTTGTGACTGAAAAGCCTCTGAGGAAAAACTTAATTACCACAGAACAACATTGGTTTATGATTTTTAAAGGGCCTTATGTGAAATATATATTTTACTTTAAATCACAAATAAAAACGTGGTACTATAATAACAATCCTTTTAGAACTGTTGCCAGATACAGCCATTTTGTAGGCTAAGCCATCAAAATGTACCAGTGAGGTAAAGTGAGCTCATAGGTTTCTAGTCCACAAAATGGCTCCCAGTGTTTGTATAGCATATATCATCTGTTGTGACGCGAACAAAAAAGTCCAGAAGCATTCTGGGCCAATGTTAGTATCAGCGCAAGTTGTTAGGGTGATAACCCCAAATATCGCTTAGTATGTGGTCACAATGTTATAGGCCCAGCAATCCTAATACTATGTGAATTGCCAGGGACATCACAATGTGTGACCAACTTAAGTCACATGACCATGAAGCTCTATTGGGCAAATGTGATAAAATATTGGTGTTCTAAATAAATAATTAAGCAACAGAATGCTCCATTCTACAGTAGTTGTGCCATCATTACATGTAACAAACAAAAATCTTTCCCCAACTGTTCTGTTTGTCTTCTTATTGTACATAATAATAGACTGGTGGTGTTGTGATACTTTAAATGTGTATATATATTAATATTCTCGTTGTGCTTAAGGGAATCTGACTACTCTGAACTCTTCGACTTTTTTTTTTCTTTTTCTTCCCTAAATCTCTTAAAATGTTTTACATCCATTTCATTCTTTATCCAAAGACTCTCCTGCTGGTCTTCTGAATTGTGTTTTAATAACCCTCGCTGCATTAGGCTTTCACCCTATGGTTTGTGCTAGACTATAGCAGCGCTTGTATTATAGCTTTTTTTATTATATGTAATAGTCTATTTTCACTGAAGTGGCCCTGGAGATCTGTAGATAAGTCTGTGGTTCATTTACAGTAAACGAAGGTATATAGAAATATTTCTTTTTATGTTTTTTAGTTATGTAACGTGCGCTTGGTCTGCAGATTTTAATATTAAATGTTTACCAGTTATCAGACCTCTCGTGACTTTGATTTTTCTCCACCTGTCTGCAATCCTTTGGTGCTGATATTATACCTCCATTGCCCAAATGTTCAAATGTCTCCTATGTAAGAATAAGTTTTAAGTTTTATATTAGAACATGTAAGGAAGAAATTGAGGTGTATATTGGAATTATGACCTTTCTTATGCTAGTTTAAATATTTTTAAGAATTTTGACCCACTATATGTAAAGTGTTAGGCTGGTGGTCTTCCATATACTTCTTAAAAAACATATAGTATCCAAAGTGCGGCATAATTAAAATGTCCGTCTTCTGTTCTTAAAGGCAAAGAAAGGGCAGGTGTGTTGGTTTGGGGTATTCCTTATCGTATTCCACAATTAATGATGACATCACTTCTGCTTTTTTGGGAGTCACCTGCATGACAGGTTACAGGTGTATCATAAAGGAAGCTGTCCAGTAGGAGTTTTGTGATGTGATCTGTCACTCCATTGTGACATAGGAGACATTTTTACTAATAATCTGTAATACTTGTGTATTTCTGTGGATATTTGCATGATTATAGTAAAATTTGCAGGTCTCTTGTTGCATTATAATTACAGCCAACAAAAAATATTGTGAGGGATTGCTGATATGCAAAAATATAATTATTTATTGGAAATCAATTGCCCCAACATCTATTTGTTGGCATTACAGAGGACTAAGACCAAGGGGGGCATTTGCTTAAAATAACGATATGATAGGTAACCTGGGATGAGGTAATATAGGTATTTATTAATCATTACCATTCCAGCACTGTCCCGCAATGAGATGCTATCCGGGTGCCAGCTAAGCAACATACTCTCACACTCTCTCTCACACTATAGTTCATGCATACGTTTGTGTAAGCTGTAGGGAAGCTGCTACAGGGTAAATATGGGAGGGATGAGTTATTTAAAATGAAGATCAACTTAAGTTATATAGCTGGCCTCCATCCATCCATCCATCCATCCAGTTTTCTAACTTTAGTAAATAGAGCCCCAAGTGATGTATAGCATGCAAACTTCTCCATGGCCAGCAATCCTGGTGATCGTAATCAGTGATACATCTTCATGCTTTCAGTGGACTGGAAAGAAGTCAAAGCTAAATCTATGTACATGGTAACCTGACATCTGCATGATTATGATAATGCTGCTTTCAACATGGACAGACGGTACACCCTACTCATGCTGCCAGACCTCAGAACGCAGTCTACAGCGGACAATGTGTGCATGAGTGGTAAAGCCGTGTCTTCTGCGTGGGTGTAGAGTGCGTTTGGCAAAGCATTCCTTTTAGGAGCAGTTATCCTGACAGCAGTAGAGGCCCAGGTTTGTATATGAATTCATCCATTTATTGCTGTGCAGAGCAGCATGGAAGGGGTACCATGCACACCTGCTGGGATAGGTCATTGCCTGCTTGACAACACAGGGAACCTGCAATTGATGGACTATATTCTGTATGATAATGCTGTGTGATAATACTGAGTGTTGTCAGGTATATTCTGGTAGATCTTCATGCTGTTCACTGAAGGCTGTCAAGTGGATCAAAAAAGATTATAGCGCAGGCCTGGCCAATCTGTGGCTCTCCAGGTATTGTAAAACTACAACTCCCAGCATGCTTTACCTGCTTAGGTATAGCTGATAACTGACAAAGCATGCTGGGAGTTGTAGTTCCACAACACCTGGAGAGCTACAGGTTGGTCAGGCCTGTTATAGTGGCTGTATACTGCACCCCACCTGCTGGCACATCCAACAGAGGGAAGGGAATTAAGGTGCCGCTTAGCAGAAGGCTAGGAACACCTTGGGGTGTGGCTAGGCCCTCACTACATCAGAGACCACGCCCCTTAGTCACCACTCCTATGCCCTCAATTTGGGCCTGATCTAGATCTCTGTGCGTGTTACATGTGTGTGTGTAGCGGTCTTCATGTAAGAGGGAGGTGAACTCCTATGTCTCTGCATGATTATCAGACGTAATGGCTAAACCCAGCCCTTTCAGTATGGTTTAAATATGTAAGCCAGCCTGTCAAGCATATATATAGTATACACAGAGGTCTGGTCCGCCCAGTGTATAGAGGTGCAGTACCTACGGAACCTAGCGTGCGTCACCCAGAGTTCTGAGCATGCACCTTGCGTTTTAAACAGCTGATTTACGCACACGGCTTTGGTAAATCAGCTGTAGTACACAGAACTGGATCTGGTCCATACAGTTAAAATTAAAATTAGGTTGAACTGGCTGAAAAGGACATCTAATGGTGGATGACTTGCCCAGGTAATATAGTATACACAGAGGTCTGGTCTGCCCAGTGTATAGAGGTGCAGTACCTATGGAACCTAGCGTGCGTCACCCAGAGTTCTGAGCATGCACCTTGCATTTTAAACAGCTGAATTACGCACACGGCTTTGGTAAATCAGCTGTAGTACACAGGACTGGATCTGGTCCATACGGTTAAAGTTAAAATTAGGTTGAACTGGCTGAAAAGGACATCTAATGGTGGATGACTTGCCCAGGTAATCTGGGTTCTTTGTATGTTAAGCATGGATTTAAAACAGCACTTCTGGCTAAATCCCATTTGATTATAGAATTACCAAGAAGAAAAATCAGTGACACGACTGATTTTTATTTTTAAAATCACAACACCATCTCCATGGCAACCACAGACGTCATTACTTGTTATTGCAGGAAAGAGCATCTGCGAGGACATTGCATTCAGCAGAAAGTGGAAACTGACAGCCGGGGAAATGTAAATAAATTGATTTTTTCTTTCTGTGTAGGAAAATTCTGTAAGCTTCGTGTTTTTACTTTTACGCCGTTTATCTTCTAGTTCCTCAATAGTGTATAGAAACAGCCCCCCAAGACTGACCCTGAAACATCCATTCATCAAGCATTCTGAGTTAAAATTTAAAGTAATTGGGGGGATTTTGATATTTATTATTTCTATGGTTTGTTTAAAAATAAATCAGTGAGTTTTTTTTCATTCATTTCAATGTAAGTTTAGCAAGAAAAATGGCTGCGCTTCTATCCAACAAATTAAATATGTGTAAGTGTATATATAAATATAGGGGTGCAGCCAAGGACCAAAGTGACCACTATGCAAATATTTATGTGCTGACATAGTGTTAGCTCCAAACATACATTAAATAACACTATGTGTCAGCACATAAATA
>WWET01000270.1:152490-183303 GCA_011038615.1 Limnodynastes dumerilii | reverse complement strand
TTTACTTCCCCCCCCCCTCCCACCAGCAGTAACGTGAGCGTAGGGACGCTGGAGGACGTCCCCTCCAGCGTCCCTACGGCGCTACTATAGTGACGCCGGGCAACATCTGCCCGGCGCATGCGCATTACAGCTATGGCCGCCGTAGCTCTGGATCAGGCCCCAAGACACCAACCACAGAATCATGGAACCAATCCCTGGTTAGCGTTGTGTTTTTGTAAACGGATAATTGAAATACAAACATGTGTGGAGTATTTACATGTTTGAGACTTGTTTTTACCCATATAGATCATGTACCAAATTTCTGTAACTTTTATTCAAAAATGCACATTAAGTAATCTCCAATAAAAACTTAGACACAACAATACAAAATTACATTTTATCAATTCAAGTAAATCTTTGAATCAAACATGCTATTGAAAATGTGCCAAACAATTAACATATTCCCAACCAAAAATAAATGTATTATGTATGTAGACCACATAAAAACCACTAGTGGATGTACAGAATGTAATTAATTATTTTAAATTCTCATTACAGAGACTTAAAAAAGTACATTACCAGCAGCCATTTATGAAGCCATATTGGATCATCCTCATGATGATGCTGAAGAGGAGCAGGTGGCACAAGAACACATCCAGGAGGAGAGAACTCTACAACCCATAATAACAAGTGCTATAGACTCCGACATGGAGATGCTCCACACAAACCACGGATGAGACCAGGGGCCAGATCTACTAAGGGGCGCTTTAAATTGCCTGAGTTGAGGGGCGACTTTGAGAATTAAATCTCAGCATTTACTAAAAGGCGATGTCGATTTTGAAACTCTGACGACATGTTTACCAGCTATTTAAATCTGCGGAGATGGAGGCGATTTTTTTCACAGTAAAGTTAAGTATAGGGAATTTTCACACAGGATGTTATTTAAATGCTGTTTGTATTAATATAATGTTATCTATGGGAAAATGCTTGTTTCACTGTAAATAGCCAGTTTGCTTTAAAGCAAATTGAGAGTTGTCATAGGAATCTGTAAATAAAAATGTTGTGTATGGTAGATAAAATATATATCATTCTACTATTATGTCGTTTCATTTATCAGGGATACTGTATCTGTAACTCAACAGCTGCTCTAGCTGTGTTCTTCAATGCATCTACCAGACTATGTAATGTTTGTATGAATATGCATATGCATAGTGTTTATGCTGTGTATCCGTGTCTATGTAGGCATAGGTGCAGTCTTATACATACTGTAACACACCTACTGTATCTATGCTCATCATGGTTATATTTCTCTTTCCTTGAGGTTGCCCTTATAAAAGCTAAACTGCCCATTAAATATCCACTATGCATATGCAGCACACAAAAAGCACCTTACTTTTATACCCTGACACATGATTACATGACCATTTGCTAGCGATTTTAGCAAAGTCTGCACTGACCCCCCTGAGATTTATCTCAGGAGACTTTAAGCCCAAACACCAGCGATTTTGAAAGTCTCCTCTTAGTAAATCCAGAGATTTGTATGCTCCTCATTCAAAAGAATCGCTGGAGAGATTTAAACACTGGAGATTTAAGTCTCCACTCATCTCCGGAGAGTTTGTGGAGATTTTGCTTTAGTAAATCGCCGGTAAACTACTGCAATCTTCTGCGATTTTACTCAAAACGACCTTAGTAAATGAGGCCCCAAGAATGTCTTCATCTTGGCTAAAGACATCTGGGTGTAGATGATCCAACACAATCAAAGACATCAGGCTGTTGTGCAACAGGAACTTGCTAAGACACAAAGACATGAATTCTTTTATTAGTTTGCTTTTTGAAAAATATTTTTGGGTATAAAATTTAAAAGCTAAATGTTGTACCAGTCATTCTGATCGAATTTGAAATCCAATTAATTAAAAAGCATTATTTGAAACACAATATTAAACATAGGCTATTTGGCATCAATTAGAATTGACTCACCAACATAAACTAATTTCCAAAGACCAGCGCTGATAAAATATTGATGGGCAATAAAGACAAATAGCTATAGCAGCTCAAAAACAGCAAAGTTGAGTTGTGTCCACACTCATCAAAAATACTCAACATATAAATACACAAAAAAGCTGGAGCACTGAAGCTGATATTAGATTAATTTTTCCTATAAAAATGAAATAAATAGATGTTCATGTTTATAACTAACAGGAAGGAAAGAGTACCCCAGCGCTAAGCCCAATAATTGGCTATAAATGTAATTCACCAGTTTTGACAAAAAACCTAAATTTACCGAGCAGTGGTTACATTTTTTTATCAATTTAATATCTCAAAACCATAAAACAAAAAACACAAACTATAACAATAAAATGGTGCACAGCTGTAATATCGCAGTTGTAATAAGCGCAGATATATGCAGTGGGCAGTGTAGTCCACATAGACTGTAGAGGCTCCGTAATAATTGTAACGGGATGTGGAATAGGAGATATGTATCCTTATGACAGGCTATAGCAAAGCCTGATGTGATTGCAGTCAGTTTACCACGTTGGTGGTTAGGGGTAATATCGCCCCCGACTTGTAAAGCTTAGGTTAATATATAACATGGGGAAAATCCCCAGCAGAGTCGCTCCTGATAAGCCCCGTCAGATGCTTAAGGAAGCCAATATTCAGTCTTATTGTGGTAAAGATCGACAATACTCACTGCCCTCTGATAATGTTGTGCGGTCCAGGGAGCTGGAATAAATCCTCCGTAGGTATAAGAAAGCAAGGAACGAGTCGGAGGCCACCCGCTGTTCCCGTGTCCCACGGACCGAAGACCGCCTGTGCTTGTATAGCTTCTGTGTACAGCTGGAACTTGCACGTGGAAATTTAAAACTCCCGCTTACGCGTTTCGTCCCGTGCTGGGACTTTATCAAGTCATGGTTGCCTACTTTTGAAAAGTCATTTCACATTTTCTAATGGTCTTTTAGAATGGGTTAGTGCAGATCAGCATAATTACTCATTCAGTTTTCATAAGCTGCTGCAGAGCCCTTGCACCCACCTACCAGAGAGGGGAGTAACTCTCCATGGACTTTTAGGGTTCTGTTCTGGGGAAGTGAGGGTCAGAGCAACATAACAGGAGGGTTAGGATAGAAAAAAAACCTTACCGCTTAACTTTTGCTCCTGGGAACATAGATCGAAAGGGTTTTTAGTACCAGCAACACCTGCAATAAATTTGATAACACAATACTATTTAAGTTTAAGTATGTTGGAATGGCAAAAAAAAAAAATGTATATGTATAATATATATTAATATATATATCCACCATATACAGAAAGGCCTTGACGGTGGCTTGTGGCTTATCTCATATTTCTACAAATATGTGTAAGGAACATTTCTGTGTTTTATTTTACAGAGAACAGTATAGTTTGTTACTGGTTTATGGCAGTGTGCTGGGGCTATTTTTCCCTTTGTTTCTGTGGCAAGCAGATTAACCCCTGCCTTTCATGCACCTGTTTAACATATACCTATAAAGTGATTGAGCAACTTCCATTTTGGTATATATATATTATACACACTAAAAACTAAAGTATGCATCACAATTCTCTAGAACAGAACTGCATTTTCTGCAATCAGTCACCATTATTTCTTAAAGGAGCCACAGATCTTCAGGACTCCCACAATATAATCATTACCAAGTCTTTAACAGAAGATAAATAAATGTATTTAAGAAATCCAGGCTTCGGTACAACCAGCAGTTGATGACACTCATCTGGGGTTTTCATGATGTCTGAAAGCATTTCATACCTGTAAATAAAAGAACATACAGCAGTTACAATGATATAATAGCATAGAACAATTGGTGTTTTAGTTTCCTAGAAATAACCAAAGTGCCGTTTCTACCTAGCACTTCAGTATCTTTTAAAAATAGTTCTTTAAAAAAGAAAGTATTAAACTTTTTCTTTGTTGGAGGGGCAAATGTCTGTATATCCCCAATACCCCTTTCACATCACCAAAAACTCAGGTCTTAGCTCAAACCTGGGTATTTAGTGATATGAAACGTCCCCGTTTTCTTTGCCTTTTTGCCGAGATGCCCCAGCAATAACCCAGGTTGAGAAACCCAGATTAGCAGGGTGGCAATCTGGACGCGGCATTACCTTTCTGCAATACCTCCTGTGAGACCTTTACCAATGGTTTGTTAGAGGTTTTTGGTCTTTTGTTCATGGACAACATCTGGAAACATGGTCAACCCAACAAGAGGAAAAAATATTAAATACCATGCTGAAATATACAGCTTATATAAAGTACACTTAATAGTACATTCCATTGTGGAGGCCAACATATAGAATTTGCTATCCAGAACTCTGTTCACCCCCTGTACTCCCCTCACACATATAGCACTACCCTTAAATATTCTCCATGCAGAGGGGCACACATGGAACGGGGGCTTTGAACACCCGATTCTACAATAACCATTCTGGATCCCACCCATTAGGTGTCTCCTATGCGTGGTGAATGGGCTGGATCCTGCATGTGGACACCAGGGCAGCAATTTTCTCTATTGCCCAGGGCACCAGAACAGCTCATTATGACCCTGGCCTGTTACATATTAAGGATACATATGATTATATTGTCATTGATATAATTTATCTCCAACTATGAAAATACAAAATGTAATCATAGCAATATTCAACTTCTTACATACTGCTGGATATTCAGTACTCCCAATGCCTGTTGAAGCCTTCAAGGAAAGATCTTTGCTGTGTTTGTCATACAAGCCGGCTTCAGCCATTATTTTTCTTTATGGTACATTCCAGTGGTGTGAAATTACTACCATTATACTCTATTTTTATTAACATTTGTATGTGATCATAATAGAGTATAATCATTGACAGGAAAAGCAACAACATTACATTTATCATCCTCTTCATTTACAGTCTCTGATGTTCCTTTTCATTTCAGACTGGATTTGTAGAGTCCTGAAGACATTTGATTGTAGAAAGAATTATACATTTGCAGTGATATTTATGCATATCATCTATAAACATAATGAGTGGGAGGTAAGCGTTGACTGGTAGATCAGATGAGATAAATATATACATACCTATTCTAGGTTTCTACTTGATAATCTATGCATCAGAACTACATAGAAATTCCCAGTTTAAGTTATATAAAGCTATGCAAACATTTCAAAGGCTGTCATTATGGATAACCCATTATTACGCTGCTGTGTGACTCAATTATAGTGCACTGAGAACATAGTATACAACCCAACTGGTCCATTGAATATATATCCTTTCCCATTATGTATCAAAACCCAATATCCTATAGACTATATATTTACAAGCAGGGTCCTCTTACCAAGTCTTGTTTAAATGATTTCTTAAAGAAACAAACCTTCTCATCCATGTGGACAGGAGTGAAATGTCTGAAGATGAGGTCTTCTTAATTAATTTGGATTCTCAAAAATCTTCTGCATGTTGGAATGAGCTTCCACAAAAAGAAACATGTGAAGGATCTTGTCTTTGCTGATGGACAGAAATTTGTATCTTGTTTCTCACAGAATTTGTATACCAGTTTCTGTAAATCCTGCCAAAAAACCCATTAAAAAAAAAGTAGTGGAAAAGCACAATAGAAAATCTTTACAAGAAAAAAAAACAAAAACAAAAAAAAAAAAACGCAAAAGTTTAATAGTGAACATAGGAATTGGAGACTGGTTTAAAGATAGACAGATAGATACGGTATCTTATTCTTTATAAACTTAATAAAATGGAATATAATCCAGCAAAAATGAAGACAAAATGGCTTTGTACAATGCCACACTGGTTTGTGACTGGGGTTGCTAAAGTCTTATTTACAGTGACATGTTATTGTACCAGAGAGCTGCAAAGGTGTTAACATGTAAACACAATTTGCACTTCACCATTTGTTTAGGGTTAAACCAGGGTTGATGAATCTCCCGGAATGTCCAGGACACTCCCGAAATTCGGGCAGTTCTCCCGGTATCCCGGGAGAGCAGGCACATCTCCCGCAAGTCCTGCCCCCCTGCCTAGTATACTAGTGTTGCTAGGGCCAGGGAGCGACTTGACACAATTTATGCCATCAAGCCCCATCCCGATGCCCATTTAAGCTAAAACTGGGTAAGTATGATGCAGGGGGTGGGGCTTAATGACACAATTTGCATAAATTGTGTCATTAAGCCCTGCCCCCTGCATGCGTTGCTAGCTTCCCTTTGGGATCTCCTGCAGGGAAGCTGGTAAAAGTTGGCAACCCTGGGTTAATGAAAATGTGAATATGGGCGATTAGGTTAACACCAACACTACTATGAAAACTATTAAGGGGACTGAAATATAGGAGTTTATTGGAGTCAAAAAAAAATTAAGCCTCAGTGTCTATAGACAATAACATTCCTGGGAGGTGCCAAGCTGCCTAATTAGATACATAATACATCTTCAAATAAAAAAAAATACACCATTTAATAAAGGAAACAAAAATAACCACAGTGGCTTATACAAAAAGGCCACCTTTAAAGCACAAAGCTTAACAGTTTTAAAAGTAATTATAAAACATGATTGGGTAGTAACTACACCAGGTGAGTAAGAGGGCTGCACTCACAATTTTGAGGGTATTGGAGTAGGATACATAAGGGCAAGTTCTATATATCCAAGAATAGACTAATCAGATTGGCACAAGCACTCAGTGTGAACATTTTATTATACATATATACACACATATACATATTTCAAGTGAGTATTGTATTCCACTAAGAGGTACTACTCTGGAAGTGGCTGCCGATTAGATCGTATTCGTCTGCACGGACGACGGCAGTAACGCGGACACCAGAAGAAACCCACAATCATCCATTTAAGTATTGGGAGTTTGCTCTGGCAGTATTCATTCAACAAATTAATATTTATTAATGCCGGAAGCGCAGCAGACATAAAGAGCACGGTAATATAAAACTATATATATATATATAACATCATAACCACAAGGATCTCTTTGTTGTGATTTGCCATCTATATAAAAGTCCTACATGCAGTAGGTAATTGAATCCATCTCAGTGTGAATCTATACTTAGAGGAACCTATATCTCATGTTGTGACTCTTGTATTCTATATATTGAACTACCAGATCTGCTTCCTATAGACTATTGTGGAGGATTTAATCCACTTAATGGAATCTTCCATTTCTGCCTAAACAGCAATAACAGTAGTGATAATTCAAGTGGTCCCAGAAATTTCTCGTCATCTAAGATATATTTTATCAGTTTATATTGTTTATTTAGTAATGTTTTTTTAGTGATTGTATTAATTAATACTTTACCTTTTATGTCAGTATCAGTTTTTCATTATTGCCACCATTTTTTGCACTTTTTATGGTTGTGGATTGAAGGATTCAGAGATTGTCTTTATCTCAATAGCGCTGTCTATTTTACATTTATTTTTTTGAAGTTAAGGTGATTCACTTTTTAGTGGGAGAACTGCACATTTCTCCCATGACGGCTGCTTTTTCTATAGTTTTTAAATTATAAATAAATTAGTATATCCCCTACTTGGATAGCGCCCATAAGTTTATATATTGATTTGTTATTTCAAGTGAGTGTTGTGTATATTAGAAGTCACCTTAATGATATTACAAGGACTATATTTATAAGGATTAAGGGATAAAAGGGAAATACATTTCAATCAGAATTCTGAAGCAAGGTGGTAAACCCCTGAGACACAGACAGGATAACTGCAGGAAGATAGAAATCCTGAGACACAGACAGGATAACGTCAGGGAGATATAAACTCCAGACACACAGACAGGACTTCTGCAGGGTAAAAGATACCTACTAGAACGAGCAACAGAGAGCACAGCAGTAAGAGCCAGACAAGTGGACAGCTTCAGCAAAGGCAGAGAGTTAAAATGACTAGCTATGGGAGGAACAGATATAAATACCCACAGCGCAGGTGCTGGTGATCAGACACATGAGTTTGATAATCTGAGAATGAGTCCAACAGCAGCCCCTAGAGGCAGGTCAGGATAACATCCACATATCCAGACCTAATAAGTCCTAGAGTGCCCCTAGAGGCAAACCAGGATAGACAAGTCCACAATCATAACAAGTTTATATTTACAATGCATTGAAGAGCTAAAATATATACGTTTTTAAATAATATTGGACATTTCCCTGTTCACCATTTTGTTGTGGAGAATTTATTTACATCTGGGGCTAACCAGAGCTGTACTTCCATCTGTGGAAGCGCAGTTAAAATGAGCACTGCGCATGCACACAACGGGAGTGTCCACAGAAAGATGAGTGCAAGGGGATCCCAGGGGATGGTGTAAGTTTAAGGCGCAGGTACATCAGAGTGATTTAAAAAAAAAAATAAATCAAACATATTAACAAAATGAAAAAGTATATTAATAAATAAACACCCATCATGAAAGTGCATGCTGATGCTTGCAGTACTACAAGCATCAACATGGCTGAGGATGCCAGGGCATGCTGGCACTTGGAGAACCACAAACACCAGAATGCCCTGTCATCCAGGGCCCACTGTGGTCTGTAATGTCCCCACTAACAATTTATTACAATAAGTGCTGGCTCATTACAGTAAAAGATTACATAAAATCATACTTACATGCTTGGAAAGGATCTTCATCTATAAAGGATCCCATCTTCCAAGCTTTTCATCCTGTGGCAGTGACAAAATAAAAATAAAAACCCTTGTACAGATGCAGATACATCTCAGGACAGATCTGCTGTCACTGGGCTATATTTATAACCTCTGTGATGTTCCCACACTGTCATGGGTTATAAATATAGCGCAGTCCGTCTGTCATTAGCGGCGGGATATCTTGGCAGCAAGTCATGTGTTCTCATTATCTACATTTATGGACTTCTATAGGTGCACTGAACGTATGTTTTTTGTTTTTCGTCACTTTCTCATTTTTGAACTTTTAATGGTTTTTGGTTTTTTTTGGCGTTTAAATTTCTTGCCATCATTTTGCATATTTTTTATTTTTTTTGAATATTGGATGTAATAAATTATGATACATTTTTGCTATTGAACCAGGTTTTAGTTATTTATAGAAGTGCTGCCATCGGTATATTGACTTTTGTGTAATACTTTATAGTCGTGCACTCCGAGAACAAGATTTACTAAGCTGTGGGAAAGGAAATGTGGAGATGTTTCTTATAGCAACCAGATTCTAACTCTTACTTTTCCTAGATGGAGAGATATCACTGCAATTACATTACAGTATACACAATATATATTGTGCAAGATTCAAAATGGCACAATATTAATGTACTTCTATCCATTCATGAATATAGGCTACACACCAAACCATGTAAAAATGTACAGACATTTTTAAATAATAAATTAGTTTATAATGATTAATGAAACAATGTTTAAAAAATAATTTCTGTGCATTTTTAAGTGTTTGTTTGCCTGTACTCATGAATGGGTATTGGTGCGTGCAGAGAGAGTCTGGGGCTCATGCCGGTCCTGTCCCCCCTGATTTGGCTGACACCTATCTATAATTTGCATGGCCCCATCAGCTGCTTAAATGCATTGAACGCGTGTTTCAGACAGTCAACAAATGGCACAGTCGAATCACTTTAAAACTAATGCAACCCACAAGTAGTCAGAACCCAACAGCAGGTGGGCCTGTGTGTTTTCAGTGCCAGGGCCAATTTTTAGTCCCAGTCCGGCCCTGTTTTCATGCCACATTTTACCACAACCATGTCTGAGACTATAGTGATAGTAACACTTTATTGGATTGAAGATTGGGCAACTGGAGGAGGGTTTAATCTTGCTCTTAATTTGATGACCAGGGTCCTGCCAACTGACAATTTCAATACAGATACAGGTGCAGAGAGTTTACATTGTAAAAGACTTGTTGCATTTTACCCATGTACCAAATTTTTTCCAACACTTGTTTGTTGCCTTTATTGCTCAAAAACACACATTTTATAAATACGTTTGTCTCATGTTATCAATTTTAAAGTACATATTTGAATCAATAAACATGCTATTGACAGCATGCCAAAAAATGACCTTATTATGAATGCAGACGACATAAAATAAAACACTAGTGTCCATTAATTTGTTGTGTAAATGTACGGAAGTGACTATAATTTAGAAAAATTCTCATTACAGAGACTGCAAAAGAATCTACATTACCATCATTCATTTATGAGGCCATGATGGATTCTCTTTATGAGGCTGAAGAGGAGGAGAATGTGGCACAAGAACACAACCAGGAGGAAATACTCAACCCCTAATGCTGTATTCACACTGCCGCCCCGGCAAAAACCCGGGATTTGGGACCTAGGCACACATTAGCCCTTCTCCTCAGACACTGTTCAGACTGCTGCTGCTTAGACCCAGGAAATTCCCAGGTCAGGCCTGTTCATACTGACCACAGGTCTGCACTGGCAGAGTCACACTCTAATTTGTTTACTGTTGCTCTGGGAAATATTAAACAAATTACATCAATCACGTAGATTGTGCTACCTGGGTTGAACCACCCGGGTTGCACCATTCACACTGACTGCTACCTGGGTTTGACATGGGAATAACCCTGTAAATGTCCCGGGTCGTTAGACCTGGGTTGCAGCCAGTGCGCCCGTTCACACTGAGCCCCCAGATGGAAATCCTCCACACAAAAGAAGAAGGATGAGACCAAGAAGGTCTTAGTCTTGGCTGAAGACATTTGGGGGAAGATGGCTGAACACAATGAAACACACCAGGCTGTGCGTAACAAGAACTTCCTACACAGACTAATTCTCTTTTATACTAATTTGCTTTTTGAAACATTATTTTGGTGTAAAATTTAAGTTTACATGTTGGTATATTCATGATGTGAAAATAAAGCTGTTAGACACTAACACGGATTGTCTAACCCGTGGAGCGCGCGCCAATCAGATCGCAGGATGCAGGCCAGGCCCCCAGCCGCACCACTTGAGCCACGCTACACTGCACGCTGACGCTGCCTAGCAACCCTGACGCCAGAAGCAGCGCGAGTCGCAGAGCCGGATTAAGACTTCACCGGTTTGAAGGCCCCCTCCCAATGAAGTGATATACAACACACACACACACATATATATATATATATATATAATTTCTCCCGCTCCTTGTGAGACTTAACTCTACAAATCTGCTCATTTAAAGTATCCAGAACTGATTCATCAAAACTTCCTATGTTTGGAAATTTGTGAACACAAGACTTGGTCAACTTGACCCACTGACTACAATACTTAATTGCAACAGCACCATGCTTTTTAGACATAATATATAACGCCGATCCTTCCGGCACCTCAGGTCCAACAATGACCTCCCTGATCACCCCATTTCGGGTCAGTCCGCTGCCCATTGCAACTACAGTTGTGTTCAAAATTATTCAACCCCCAATGCTGTAAAGGGGTTTAGGGACTATAGTGTACATTTGGAATTTTATTCAGAATGAAATCCTACAAGGACGTTTTAAAGAACCAAATGCAACTAAAATGACATCAATTGTTTATATAACACAGTAGTAAATGTTTATTTTGTGGTTTCCTCATTGCCACAATTATTCAACCCCTTAAAGACTACCACTCTGAAGAAGAGAGGTTCATTCCGGTGTTTTCAATCAGGTATTGAAAACACCTGTGGATGTCACCGAGCACCAATCAAGCATAATAAGCACCAATTGGGCAGCTTTAAAATGACTGTGATACTCAGCTCCTTCTAGACATTTACTGGTGTGGTTACAAACATGGTGAAGTCAAGAGAATGGTCCAGGAAGACAAGAGAAGAGGTGATTTGTCTTCACAGCAAGGGCAATGGCTATAAGAAGATTGCAAAGAAGTTAAACATACCAAGAGACACCATAGGAAGCATCATTCGCAAATTCAAGGCAAAGGGCACTATTGAAATGCTACCTGGTCGTGGAAGAAAGAAGATCCTGACTTCGACTGCTGTGCGCTACCTAAAGCGTAGAGTGGATAAAAGTCCCCGTGTGACTGCTGAGGAACTGAAAAAAGATTTGTCAGATGTGGGTATAGAAGTTTCAGCTCAGACAATAAGGCGCACACTGCGTAATGAAGGTCTCCATGCCAGAACCCCCAGGCGCACCCCCTTGCTGTCTCCCAAGAATAAGAAGAGTCGACTGCAGTATGCCAAAAGTCATGTGGGCAAACCACAAAAGTTGTGGGATAGTGTTCTGTGGACTGATGAAACAAAATTAGAACTGTTTGGGCCCATGGATCAACGCTATGTTTGGAGGAGGAAGAACAAGGCATATGACGAAAAGAACACCTTGCCTACTGTGAAGCATGGCGGAGGGTCAATAATGCTTTGGGGCTGTTTTGCTTCTGCAGGTACAGGGAAGCTTCAGCGTGTACAAGGTACCATGAATTCTCTTCAGTACCAGGAGATATTGGATGAAAATGTGATGCAGTCCGTCACACACCTGAGGCTTGGGAGACGTTGGACCTTTCAACAGGACAATGATCCCAAGCATACCTCCAAGTCCACTAGAGCATGGTTGCAGAGGAAAGGCTGGAACATTTTGGAGTGGCCATCGCAGTCACCAGACTTAAATCCGATTGAGAACCTCTGGTGGGACTTAAAGAAAGCAGTTGCAGTGCGCAAGCCTAAGAATTTGACTGAACTGGAGGCTTTTGCCCATGAAGAATGGGCGAACATACCCGTAGATCGCTGCAAGACACTTGTGTCAAGCTATGCTTCACGTTTAAAAGCTGTTATAACTGTAAAAGGATGTTGTACTAAGTACTAAGATTGAATGTCACTTGGGGGTTGAATAAAAACTAATAATGATGTGAGCACAGAAAAGACATTTGTGGTTATTTCATTATAAACTTAAGTGTATATTTCTCTGACCTACAAGTGCCTCTTTCATGTAAATGTAAGCAAGATAACTGAATGATCAAAATCAATGTCAAACTGGCCAAAACATTCAATTTCAGTGGGGGTTGAATAATTTTGACCACAACTGTATTTCTGCCCAGCACTGGCATCTAATGAAAAAAACTAAACAAAAAAGACAGCTTACCTGGTATTTTTGCACTGAGCCTCCGTTTCAGTCTTCTACCTGAGTTACTGCCACGATCCCTCTCACACTGAGCCCTGCGCTCTTCTTTAAGAAACGCAGGGCTCAGGCTTACTTACATTCAGTGCGGGAGGTGGGGGTGCGGCACTGGCGTGATGTCATGACGTCACCCATTGCATTACTGGGAACGGGGGCCCAAAGCCAGTAATATTTATATTACTGGCTTGGGCCTGTTAACGGAGGATACTGCACCTAAATCCAGGGCCAGATTTCGGGCCCTAGGGGCCCGCCAGGCCCTAGGCGCTCGCCTAGGATGCCTAGCGGGTAATCCGGCCCTTGCGAGTCGACAGGACGCCGTGGCCGCTGCTGATGGATAGGACACCAGGACTCTGACAGAGCAATGCTAACTACCATGGACCCGATCCAGAGAACCCATATCAATGTGACCCGTGCAGCAATCTGAGGTTAGGGTTAAGGCTCTGATTACGGCGGGCTGCGGTTAGGGTTAGGGCATGGTTGCCGACTTTTGGCAGCTTCCCTCCGGGAGATCCCGGAGAGAAGCTAGTGACGCATGCGGGGGGCGGGGCTTAATGATGCGGTTTACGCAAAACGCATAATTAGGCTCCGCCCCCTGGCTCATACTTGCCCCGTTTTTACTTGAAATAGGGGTCGGGACGGGGCTTGATGCCGCAAATTGCGTCATCAAGTCCCTTCCTGTGCCTAGCAACACTAGTATACTAGTGTTGCTAGGCAGGGGGGCAGGACTTGAGGCCATGGTTTCAGTAAAACCACGGGCCTCAAGTCGCTTGTGGGAGATTTGCTGGCTCTCCCGGGATACCGGGAGTACTGCCTGAATTTCGGGAGTCTCCCGGACATTCCGGGAGAGTCGGCAACCCTGGGTTAGGGCTAAGACTATGACAGGGCTGAGATCAGGTTTAGGGTTCAGACTACGGCATTGCTGAGGTAAGGGTTAGGACTTAAGATGGGAGGGTTAGGATTTGGCTCAAGAATGGAGGATTAAAGCTTAAGAGGGTTAGACTGCCGGTCAACAAGGGTTAGGGCTGAAGAAATGGAAGGTTAGGGTTAAAGCTGAAGGTGAAGGTTACCATAGAACATCGGTTATATTCTACTCATGACTGATCATAGATTTCCGTATTGGGGAATAGTTTACACACTTTCAGTTTCTTCTTTTATTTTGTATTGATCCTCGTAACTACATTTATCTCCTCTGAGGTCTGACCCAAATGACTATTGCCTGAGCTGCAGACTTTGCAATACTCTGTGAAAAATGTGCTGCTGACTTTGCTGTCGCCCCAAGGAAATGTATAGAATATAAAGTAAACCAGTGTAGTTTGGAAATGCTGTGTGTGCACATTAGCTGCACCTTTCCTCCTGCTTCCCTTTATAGCCTCGCATTCCTTCCATTGTGTCTGAGGAGTTGGGAACTGAAGCCATTAACCTTGAGGTTTCTCTGTGCTCTGGAGCACTGCCCTGCTGGGATAAAAGCCCCGCTCTAAAACTGTGACGGCAGGCGGTAATTCTAACCTTCCAAGTTGTGATCAGCTGATGCCTCACAGCTGAGAAGCTGAATTACTTATGCTAAGAGGGACATCCAAGATGTTTCGGTTCTTTAAACCTGCACAATTAGCTTCTTCTCTTAATACTCTTAGTGCACATGGTCACTGGTTTTGATACATTGTGCAAATAATTTATTGTATCAGTTCGATCGATTGATCACTCTGTTGTTACACAAGATATAGTGCACCAGTTTTCCTTATTTATTCATTTCCCAATTGATTTACCTATGAAGTTATTTTCATAGTTTCTCTAAACGTTCTATATAGTATGCTTTGGAGGAGGATGCAGTGGGAGGCCTGGAGATCTGCAGTGTGTGGGGACCTATTTTTAGATGGAGGCCTGGAGCTGTAGTCCCATTGTTAATCTGGTCCTGATGATTATTGTTTTATTCTGGCATTGACAACCCTCGGCACTCCAGGTGCTGTGAAATTACAACTTCCATATGCTTCAATTTATAGCTTATATCTGGCAATTCATGATAAGTATTGTGGTTTCACTACACTTGGAGTGTCACTGGTTGCCTATGTCTAAGTATAGCGTGTGACATGAACAAAACTGTTGGACTGCTGACAATAAAAGACATAAATATTTCCATGTGATCCAACCACTGTTGTGCCAATACTATTAGGTGGATCACTGTGAGTGGCCACAATGCATTACCCCCACGATTGCTGGGTTACATCGGTCACCAGTAATATCACATTGTGTGGCTTTACTGAAAGTCTTGACTTCAGCTGAGTCACCTGATGATGATGTCACAAAAGTTGCCCTCTTTGGCTATAGCATCATGGAGGATCCAAGATGGAGCCCAAAGCCAGCAAACCTCTACCATTTGCCACAAATTTGTTTTAGTTTTTAGTCCCCAGCCCAGTAGCCAAGTGCTCTTTGTTCCCAACCCTGGCAGATGCAATCCTTTCAATTTAGTTTCTTGTAGCAAAATATTAAAATAGGCTGTTAAAGAATACTGGACAGGCAGTGCACAATGCAATATGCAACAATACAGCCTATTAATGAACTAGATGGCTAGTCCTTATGACCAAATATGCGCTAGATTCTTTGTTTGGGAAATTGGTGGAAGAGCACTACGCTCAAAGCATAAGAATAGGATGCCAAGCTAAACAACCGCTGACCTGAAGCGTGGCATTGGATAGGGTATGGTGGCAGGTCAGGGCTACAAACACAATTTGTGATGTCGGTGCCCACGACATGGCAAACAAGGATTACTTGCTCCACTGTGGACTGTTCCATTTAGACCTGCCTGCGGTTGGACTATCCTAAAGAACGTAAAGAAGCTGCTTCCATGGAACCTTCTTCTTTGTTAAATGTTCTGCTGAACTCTTCTTGACAGATGCTGGACTTTACTCCATCCTCACACATCCTCTATAGCTAAATCTTTTACTCGATGCTTGCGCTGAAGAAATCTCTGTAACTTTTTATCATCTAAAATACAAGGTTACAATGCAGTCATTATACAATCAAGAAATGTAGCACTATACATACAAAAGGTCAAAATTGCATCAATTATATCCAGCAAATAGAACCAAAATCTCTATAAACATCTTAATTGGAACTATACTCCCTCTGCAGGTGAGGTCTGGAACTGAACTCCATTGGAATGTTTGGGTTGGGATAAAGCTGTCTCTGGATCTATCTGGACGTCTTCATCTTTGACTTAACCATGTCACCTTCTTATCAAGGCTACTCTCTGGTGCTTTAAGAGCTCCAGCTGGGCAGCTTTACAGTTCTCTCATCATTCTTGCAAACTCTTGATATAGAACAAGGAACCTGATTATCTCATCTCTTGTTATGCTGGTCCCTCCCTTGTCCTACTGCTGACCACCAGGGCCTTGTAGACTTATTCCTTTCAGACTTTCCTGTCCTTACATCAATCTTTGGTATATTACACGTACGTTGTTATGAACTTCCCTCTGTACTCTACAACAAGATCTCCTATAGTAGTATGAGGACTCTCTAAGGCCCAGATCCTGGGCTATGGCTAACAGGGGAATTATGTACAGCGCATACGTAATCCCTTGTCTAGAAGGTTGTGCATATGCACACAACCTTCTTATGACGCCGTAAGTGGTCTCTTGCAAAAAGGGGGCTTTCCCCCTCATTACGCATGTCATATCTCCACTGTGACGGCGATTGGGACGGGGTGGGGGAAGCCCCGTTACGATCAGGTATACGGCCATAAGGCAGCACGCGTGATCGGAAATGTTAGGGTAGGAATCTGGTAATCACATGTGTCCAGATTTCCTACTGACAGTGGGGCGTGCACTCCCCACCACGATACCGGCCGTAAGGCGCCCGTAGATCAGGATCCGGCTCTAAGTCCCTATACTTCTTTTTCTAGTCACTTATGTCATATCCTCCATTGGTATTTTGGGAATACTCTTTACTCATGAGGGGCCATATTCAGACCTCCGGCCACATTGCATATGCGGCCGGAGTTTACTGATATGAGCTATTGCGCATGTGCAGTAATTTCGTTACAACATCTACGTTACTTTCTGCAACGTAGATTGCGTATACGCAATGTCGTAACGTAGATGTCGTAACGAATTTACTGCGTATTCATATCGGTCTGAATACGGCTCGAGATCTCAAATAGGTGTGTTTCCCCTACACCATTTAAAACCATTAACTTTTTCCTGCAGTGTAACGCCTGTCTTCCTTTAGTGTTAGTTCTTTAGTGCTGGTAATACTTAATCTTCCTCAGTAATTATTTAAACAATAGTAGAGATATCCAGATACATACATGTTGTTAGACACTGCCATACCTCAATTTAAAGGTCAGAGGATCTTTCCAGATCTTCTAATGGCACCTCACCTGTTGGGGAAGACGTCAATAGAGCTGGTATTTTTTATTCTCTCCAATCTATCCATTAGATCAGACCTTACCAACCTGTGACTCTCCAAGTATTGTGAGACTACCATGCTCTAATGGCACATGCACTGGTAGCTTCATAACACCCGGAGAGGCTCAAGTTGGCCAGGCCTATACTAGATTCTTGAATGCTGCCAACAATCAGTTCATTTTGTCTCTTTTTCAACTCCAGAATGAGTAGTGACCATACTTCTCCTGGGAGAGTGGGCCTTGCACCACTGCAGGACTTGAGGACATGGCTTAACACAAGTGACATTATTTGGGATCATGGAACAACCACATCTTTATGCACAGGATGGATGAGCGCCATGGTTGGATAACCCTTGGATTACAACAGTGGGGGTGGGGGTTGATAAGGCAATAACCCTTATATTGTCTATATAGCCCCTCTCTTTCTATTGATTACAACCTCACCATGAACCTCTACATCTGCTTAATTACTTCTGATAAAGGGTTCAACATGGAGACGTATGCTACTGTACACTAAGTTGTCTGAAAAAAGCGTTGGGTTTATTTATCATTATTATTATTTTTAATGCCAAGGAATAACAATATTTAGAAATTGGTTTGACGTTACAGATATCTTCATAAATGTTAATTTCATGGAAACTTAATTTTGTTTATCGCCACTTATCCTGGTAATATGAATTACTGATGGCTGTAATTATGGAGATCTCTGCTACCACAGCAAATAATATTGAAAGCAGTAACGGTTACTTATCTCTCCAGAGGTTCCGTTTAAATAACTTTCATGTGACACCTTCCTTGCTTGTGTTATTACTTCCTCTCTCAGCCAATTTTAGGTCTTTAAATTCTACTATTATACGCAAACTCGATTTTTAAGAAGCACAGGGATCATGTATTTTGTGGCAAAGAAGTTAAGGAAATAAAAGTTGCAACATTAAAATACCTTTAATGGCAGAAAGGAGTGGCCAATAGGGTTTAAGATAACATGTTTAGTCAACATAAAACCGCAAACAACATAGAACTGTAGATGATTGGCAAGCTGCTTACACTCTGATTTGTTATGGTGGATATTATTACAAAACTGGATTATTATGGATTCTGCTGTTTCTTGACTGCCAGTATATCCCAGTTTCTTGCATCTATTGGATGGTGGTGAAAGAGAGCATATGTCCAGGTTAGGGATTACATTTTGGAGCACATCTAAGGAAAACATGCAAAGGGATCCATTAGTGCTCTACTGCACTACCCAGATTATTGTGCAATCGCTAAGTAACCACGTCTTCCTCACCTAGAAAGATCTCCGATATCCACGTAGTTTTCCTACTCAAGTGCTCGGAAATTCCCGTAATGGAGAGACAAGGATCCCCTATACTGTAAGTTGACAATGAAAGCAACACTTTCAAGCGAATTCAACCCAAGCCCCCTCTGCGAGAAGTGTTACTGCTAAGTCTGGTTGGGTGAGAAAGAGTTCCAGTTGGGTGGGACAGATTCTCACACATGTGCAGCATAGAAAGGCATCTGGTATCTGACCCAAGATCCCCTACAGTAGTATTCTCTCAGGACTCTCTAAGGCCCAGATCCTGGGCTACGGACGACATGGCGTACATAATTCCACTGTCTAGAAGATTATTTACAACCTATTTACAATCATTGTCTAGTAACCTGAAGAATGATCTTTCACTGCAATAGTCTGTGGGACGTGATAAGGGACCTATCAGAGACACGGGTGTGGTTTGTCCACTGGTCCGTGCATCAGGGTCACCCCAATGTCTATTCTACATAAGAGCAAAAAGTACACAAGCCTAAAAAAATAATAATATACAATTGCTCTACTACCTTATAAAACCGTTCCATGTTAATTAAAAACACATTGCAGAAGAGACAAATAAGAAAAGATAAAGATGAAGGGCCTTATTCAGACTTAATAACATTTGCAAACATGCTGTTTGCGTAAGTTGGCATTTTTTAGTGATCTGCGTATTCATGCGGCAGATGTTACGCATCGGATTTTACCAAGTACAGAGTTAATTTCCACATGTCCGCAAGACAGGGCGTGACAACACTCACACATATGTGGGAGAATATGTCATGTGGATGGGGGAAGGCATTTAAATTGTACTGTATAGGTTGGGTTAGATACTTCCGCATGTACCTTCTCTAAGTCCGCACAACGATATGCATGGAGAAGTTAAGGTAGGTCTATGGGACGTGGAGGTCAGCTAAATTATATTTGTCACTGGGGAGAGTCATGGGCGTGCGCTTGCCACATAAGTGCAGACTTTTGTTATTTCGTACGTTCTTAAAGCACTCTTAAGTCTGAATCAGGTCCAAATTAATTAATCCAATCAATTTTTGAAGCCAGGGCCATCATTAGGGGGAGAAAGGCGGGACGACTGTCCTGGGCCCGCCGCTGATGGGGGCCCGCCATCATTACAGTGCCAATGCGCAGGGAAGAAATTCCCTGCGCACCGGCCAGATGGTAACGCAGATCTGCAGGGCCCGGCCCACATAATGTCCGGGCCCCACAAATTCGGAAGGCGGCCCTGTTAAGAGCCAAATGAAGCAATCCGAATTAACAACACCAACCACCAAAATTTGGGCTACACCGGTCAATATTGCATAAATAACGCGTGCAGTCAAATAAGCCTAAGAACAATACAATTAAGCAAAAAATAGTCAAGAGAGACTAGAAAGAAGGGCTTTTCTATGACGCATAGCAATAATAGGAATCTACTCCATTATTAATAATAAAATATATCAAATTTTATTTATCATTATTAAAAAGGTCTCATCTCAATTAGAGAACCTATAAAACCTCAAACAACACCCAGCGAAAATATGAAGATAAAAGATCTCCCAACACCCTTCTATATGGAAAATACTCAAAAAAAAAAAATGTATATATGGAGGACAGGTGGCTAAACACACTTCATATGTGAAAGATAATAATAGGTCATATAACAACATAAATGAATATCAAAACATCAAAGGAATAAATAACATTGGGCTCGATGGCGACGATCGCATTAAACACTCTGGATCGCGGGCCCGTTCTAATGATTGCGGGCTGGTATTTACTAAGTGTCAGCGCAGATTTTAACAATCCGTACCGACACGTTAAATAATGCCATCTGAAGATGGCGTTAGGGTAAGTATTCCAGCGGTCTCCCCATGTAAACCCCTTTTCCTCCCTCTAATAACTGTCATTAGGGGGAGGTAGAGGGGGGTACATGTCAAAAAACATTAAAATCTGAGTAAAAAAAAATATACATTAACTATTTCTAACTCATTTTTAACTAATAAACATATTTAATAAAAAAAAAAAAAACACAAAACAATAATGAACGAAGGTGTTAAACTTACCTGACCACATCTGGCTCTGATCCCGGCGCATGCGCAGTGACCTTGCCTTTTGAGACTTGAAATTTTCAAAATCCCAAAGGGCATCTACTGAGAAAGAGGCTTCTGCTCCTCGAAACGCGTCAGTGAGGTAACCAGCCGATCTTCCCAGCGTCTCCTCTCTGCTCCGGACCTTTACTTCATCCAGACCGTGTCCTGCCATTTCCATCCTGACGTTTGTGGGCCTTTTAACGTCTCCTGCAGTACAGCGACGATATCATACCTTCCATCTGAAGACTGATCTGGGGTAGGAGTGAACTCTATTCCGGAGGGGGCATGTCTCATAAGGATCCTCCAAAGGCTTTTTAGGGTTTGTTTTTGGAATAATGTGCATTTTGTGTTGCTTATACTCAGATTACTTTTGACACATTTTTGCTCATATGTTTTTAGATATTTATTAGGTAATAAATTGTGTTTCATATATTTTTTATTGATTTATGTTCTCTTTTTGGTTTTCCACATATATACCTTTGCGGAGGATTTATGAGCATCAAGACCCCATGTTCTCCATCCAAGTTGATACATAGAGACAGTCCATATTAGTCCATTAGTCCATATTTTATTTATTTTAGAGTGTACAACTGATTTAGTTACTTTTTTTAATATTTAATTTATTTTTTCCTCACAGCGCCCTACTGAGATTTCTTTTTCCACTATCTTTTCCTTGTTTCTTAGAGGGTGTAGGACCCTCTTAGATTTTTCAGTGGGCTGCACTGATAGAGCGCCACAGTCTCTGATATCCTCTATTTTAACTACTGCGCATGTGCCGGGACTCCGATGTCAGGGAAACGCTCACTGACCGTCGTGGGACCTCGCCAGAGGGGTAAGTATTAATAAATACTCCCCGTGGTCCTGCTAGGCTCGCTGCGAAAAGCGCTAATGATAGTAAATAGAGCCTATTGTAACCTAAACAATGGTAGCTGAAATGAGCAGTGATCGGGCATCCTAATCTATGTCTGGCAGCTGTCCCTGCATAAGACGACTAGCCGCCTCATGGCAGCACTTCGCCCACTCCTGGGCACATATCTCACCCTGTGCTGGTCTATATCAATGGCCTGACAAAGAAATCACCAGCGCGCATAGCCACAAACAGTCCTTACAGACGGAAGATCAGAGTGGCTTCCCAGTGCACATGATAGCCAGCATTTCAAAGGTCTCGACGCGCGTTTCACTGCTTCATCAGGGGGAGGCAATATAGGATGTAGAATAAGTTCAACTATGTTGTTGTTGTTTACAGATGACACAAATTCCAGAGCATCTCACATTTAGCATCAGATATATATATTTAATGGTGAGCAGGGAAGTTCCAAACGGAGAGTAAGTGTCCACATTTAAATGCACAATAATGGAGCACTTGCACCCCTAAAGGAAAATAAAGATTCTTCCATTTTAGGAACGCTCCTTGGCATTGGTAACAAAATGGCTACATAGAAACATGTGACGGCAGGTAAAAGCCACATGACCCATCCAGTCTGCCCAATTATTTTTATGGGTAACCATATTGACCCTAGACTCTATCTAACCTTTATTTAGTTTAATATTTAATGCATATCCTTATATGTATCTAAAGAATGTTTAAGTTGTTCTAATGTGTTTTCCTCTATCACCTCATACAAGAGTCTCCACTGCAATACTTATAATAATGACATTTCAATTAAGTACACTTTAACTGCACAGACTCACTGTAAAGTAAAGTAAATAGGGTCTAGGGTCAGTATAGTTTTGAATAAACAAATAGGCAGACTAGATGGGCCATGTGGCTCTTATCTGCCGTCACTTTCTATGTTTCTATATGTTTCTAAAGTTGAAAATAATACATATTTTAAGTAACCCAAATATTTTACAGCATAAACAGTAAAATTATTTGCAATATTTTCTTTGTGGTTTAGAGATTGCAAAATGAAATATATGACTTGGCATGGTACCGGAATAGTCCCTAATGGGCATTCAAAGTTTGTGTTATAGTTCACAAGATTGCCGCATAGGGACAAGGGAACCATACGTAGGCACTGGTTGCTATGCAACCACAAAGAGATGTCAGCTTTGGGCAAGTTTACCTGCTAATGACGTACAATTGAGTGGTCACGGTGAATCATATTGGAACATATGGCCACTATGTGGCAATGCTTAAAAAAAAAATACAAGCAGACTGCAATTAGAAGCAAGCGCATGAATAATGAATAAAGGACCTATTCACGTCATATGGTTAACCCTTTCTTTACCCGAGGCACCTGCTAACCCACTTTGGAAATGCAAATTTGCCAGTTGCGAAATAATCTTTGCTGAACAGACTTGGTGAAATATCAGCTCTGTCCTGGATGCATAGTTGAGATTGTCATAATATACATCATCCCTGAATCACTGTAGAGGCCCAGGCAGTGTCTTTGTTGGCTCAGTAATTAAACTGAATCATTCATAGATCTCTCTGATAACACTAAAGAAAGCCTCAATGGTGCGGTAGTTTTCCACCTTGGGGATAAAGGTGTCTCTTTAGCTATGCATTAATGATGTCCTTCCAGCAGAAGTTTCCTTAAAGGACAACAGCTTAAAAGCTGCTTATTTGGGCTCTCAATAAAGAAACTGTGTAATCCTGGACTGAGAGCATACCCTCCAACTGTACCTATTTAGCAGCTACACTATGCTTTTTCTAATGGTCTGTATTGGCTAAAAGGACTCTTGTACCAGATTCTGTCCCAGCAGTTCCCTTCCCCCTATACTCACCTTCCAGTCCTGTAGCATCTGATCACTATAGTAGAGCTGCGGTGACATACAGCTCTGCTAAAGGGACAAATGCAAATGATAGCAGATTAAAGACAACTCCCTTCAGGGGACAAGCCATGCCCCTTCAAAGCCACGCACCCCAGGTGTACCTATTTTCCATTAAAACATGCTGGAGGGTATGTGCGAGGTCCTTATGTACAGCAACCAGAGCAGAATACTTTTTTATTTTATACAATGCTGGTAGCTAAAATGTATTAGATAAGTGAGGTTATAGGCATACAAGTGCACTGCTAAACATTCTCACACATGCAGGCATTTGTGACTATCCCATTCCAACACATACCAATGGTCCTCTACTGGATTATGATTTCATAACAGTTGGGGTCATTGATATTAGCAAAGATAAATGAAAATATCTGTCAAATCAATCCAAATTGCTTATAAATAGTTCCCCTGTGTGCGATGCCTTTGCAATTCACTGGGACTATGGATGGCTTATTACTGCAAATACGGCTGCGTGACTTTACTACATAATGGTGAATTGTAATCGCTTGCTGCATTAATATAATTGTTACATTATATCGCTATAGAGACTCCGTGTACAATAGGATTTTGATGGACAATGCAAATAGCAAAGCTTCTGTTCGTTGATCAAAGACGTATGAGGACAATGAGCATTGCGCTACGTTTAAATGGGCTTGACTCCATAGCAACCTGTGCTAAATTTGGACCTAAGCTATACATAAGCTGTGCCAATATTCATTTACTGACTCTTTGTCCCGATCTTGGGATATCAAACATTGTTTATTGCCTCTCTTTATTCTAAATTTAACATTGCATTGGTAACTAAACAATTCTCAATGCAACGTTGTATCAATGAGCCATTGGGCTGGATGCAGACCTTGTTAAGTGCATGAACTTAGTTACTCAAGGGATAAACCATGTTGATTTCAGGGGGAGCAAAGTTCATTGTATTCTTTGCATGCAGGGATATATCTTTGAATTGCTTACTGCACACAGATACTGACCAGCTTTACTATCACACTGTTATTTAGACTTGGGATAGGAAACATCACCTCAACTCAGCAACGCCGGGCAACATCTGCCTGGCGCATGCGCAGATCGGCTGAAAAGCCAATCTTACTCTTACGCCCGCCGTCCAAGCGACGGCGGGCGTTGTTCTGGATCAGGCCCATTGTATCAATAAGCCATTGTCCTTGTATGTATTTGACCTAAAACCTAATGTTTGCAATGGCGCAATTGATGACTCTCTCCCTGTGAATTTATTGTAATACCATTGTAGGGCAGATTATTTCCAGAGATCCTCCTGTGCTAGACTATCTGTGCATGCGAGTCTGGGTGATACTTTACTCTGTTCATCTTTCCCTTTTTTACCCAATCTGTTGTTGTACAATTTTGCCTTTGTGATATCTGCGCATGTTAATAAATAGTTTTAACGCTTTGAAACCACAGCAATGGAGTCAGACAATAACTTACTTTCCTGTATTAATATACTCTGATCTCATTGGATTTTGGGGAACCATCTTGAGATGATAAATGGTCATGATGTTATATCCTACTAAAAGCTGTACTGGAAACTGCATTTATACATTGGATTTCCATCACAATACTTCATTACTGTACAATGTGAGTATGTTTATACCATGGGGCAGGGGGTAGAGCTGGTAAAGGGCCCAATGGACAGATGGGCCCCAAGGCAGCCACCCACCCTGCAACTAAAGCGGAAACTTCCGACAGGAGCAACTGCTCTAATCTGGCAGCGGCTAGCAGGTTCTTTATAGACTGTTCAGTGGCTCTAAGTGCTGTGTCTATCTCTAAATAACTTGCCAGCCACTGATAACTTAGTGCTCTTCCGGACAGCACTAAGTTATCAGTGGCTGGCAGTGGCACTAACCCTTTGTCCACGCATGACTAGAGCAACTGAGGGGTCAGGTTCCCAGAGCAAAGTAATAATTAGCAACAAGCAGGGCGGCTGCATCATTTTCTAAATAAAAGTGGCCGGATTGGCAACTGCCCCCTCCCCCTAGAAGGTGACTACTGACAGGAGCCTAGACCTGAGACACTGTTACTGCTGGCACCCCTTTATAGCAGCCATGGTAATAAGTAACCGCACGCTAGAGCTTGATTTGATAATACATTCATTGGCCCAGATCCGGATGCACTCACGCTTTACATGCGTGCAGGGGTCCGTAGGAATGCGCACGTACCGGGGAGTGCACACCCCCTGCACTCCCCGCAGACAGTAGTGTCCAGATTCCTACCTTAACTTAGACCTAAACGTAATGGGGTTTCCTCCGTCCCTGACTTCTCATTTACAGTAAGTCATTTACATCCCAGGGTTGCCGACTCTCCCGGAATGTCCGGGAGACTCCCGAAATTCGGGCAGTACTCCCGGTATCCCGGGAGAGCCAGCAAATCTCCAAGTGACTTGAGGCCCGTGGTTTCACTGAAACCACGGCCTAAAGCCCTACCCCCCTGCCTAGCAACACTAGTATACTAGTGTTGCTAGGCACAGGAAGGGACTTGATGACGCAATCTGCGGCATCAAGCCCCGCCCGTCCCCTATATCAACTAAAAACGGGTCAGTATGAGCAAGGGGGAGGAGCCTAATGGCGCGATTTGCATAACCGCATCATTAAGCCCCGCCCCTCCATGCGTCACTAGGTTCTCTCCGGGATCTCCCGGAGAGAAGCTGCCAAAAGTCGGCAACCATGGGCTATCCCCGCCTATACGGCAAGGATACAGCCATCGTAAGTGAAGGGTCTGCCCCTTCATCGGAAATACTAACGTACGTACACGGAACATTTTGCTGCGCGCATTCGCAGATGTTCCCTGACTTGCGTAAGTCCCTTGCCGACCGGAGTTGAGGATCTGTCCCATTGTTATTAATGTTCTGCCTTTACATGATTGCAGTGCAACCCCTTTGCTTATACTTTGCACATTTCTGTCCCATTACATAAAGCAATCACGCCAACCTTCACAAGAGAACTTGAAAAAGAGAGTAGCAAGACTATTACAATAGCAACTTACAAGTTGTCGAGGTCTACCCTAACTTTTCCTGTGCGTATTTTTGTTTGCGCAAGACACTCCTACCTGTGAATCAATCCTAACTCTGTTGGCATGCCCATACTGTACATTATTAGTCCGTGTTGACCCAATTTGACTTAGTCCGATGTGTATATCTGTCCTAAGTCTGGCGGCCGTATCTGTAGATGAGTCATCTTTCTTCCTGTGCGTAATTTTGGTATCTGGGCATGTGCAGATGATACACATGGAAAAATACGCCTGTAAATAACACACTTAACTTAAGTGTGAATACGGTCTATTGAATCTATTCCTGAAATAATTGGGTGTCCATATGTATAATACAAAATGGTGATTTATAGGTTAATCCAGAACAGGTGCTCAAAGGCATGAGGGAATCTACAAAGAAACAAGAAAAAGTGCCCCAGCACTCTTGCCATTAACCAGTAGTAAACTTGCCTTTCAATCTGTAAAATAAAACACAGAAATATTAGTTACACACATTTGCAAACATATGGTAAGCCACCAGCCACTTTTGAGGATTGTCAGCTATGGTGGTCCTAATATAATGATAATGGATCATTTATGTCTGAAAGATAATTAGAAAAGTGTTGGTGTTAAACTAAGTATAATTATATATGTATTATATGCACCAATTTCAGGTTTTGGGTCTATGTACACTAAATGGATAAAGGTATTTGGCCACACCTGTAAAGTATTGGATTCTGGTGTTTCAAGCAGACCCATTGCCACAGGTGTATGAAATCAAGCATCTAGCCATGTAATCTCCATTTGCAAACATTTGTGATACAAAATGGGTTATTCTGAGGAGCTTATTGACTTCAAGCACTGTACTGTGATAGGAAGCTAGCTTTCCAATAAGACGGTCTGTGAATTATCACCACTGCTGGAAATTCCACAGTCAACTGTAAGTGATATTATTATAAAGTGGAAGCGTTTAAGAACAACAACAATTTAGCCAAGAAGCGGAAGACCATGTAAAATCACAGAGCTGCTAGGGCGCGTGGTGCGTAATAGTCGCCAACACTCTGCTGACTCCATAGCTGAAGAGTCCCGAACTTCCACTGACATTAATGTAAGCACAAAAACTGTGAAAACCTCCCATCACCCAGTCCAATACCAAGTGTCGGATGGAGTGCTGTAAAGTACACCAACACTGCGACACTGTACTGTGGATCAGTGGAAACGTGTTCTGTAAAGTGATGAATCACGCTTCTCTATTTGACAGTCAGATGGACGAGTCTGGGTTTGGTGGATGCCAAGAGAACGTTGCCTGCTGACTGTATTATGCCAACTGTGTAGTTGTGGTGGTGGGATAACGGTAAGTGGCTGTTTTTAGGGTTTGGGCTAGGCCCCTTTTCTCCAGTGAAGGGTAATCTTAATGCATCAAACAATGCATTTAGAAAATGCTATACTTCAAACTTTGTGGCAACAATTTGGGGAAGGCCCTTTTCTATTCCAACATGACTGTGCTCCAGTGCACAAAGCAAGGACTATAAAGACATGGTTTGAGTTGTTGTGACATGGTATGAGTTCGGTTTGGAAGAACTTGGCTGGCTGATACAGAGCCAGACCTCAACTCCATGGAGCACCTTTGGAATAAACTGGAACGGCGATTGAGAGCCGGGCCTTCTCGTCCAACATGAAAGCCTGACCATAAATGCTATACATAATGAATGGGCACAAATTCACACAGAAAAACTCCAAAATCTTGTGGAAAGTCTTCCAAGAAGAATGGAAGCTGTTATATTAAAATATATGTATTTGAATTCAATGTCATTACAGTTCCTGTTGATGTAATGGTCAATCGTCTGAATACGTTTGTACATATGGTGTATGTCAATAAGAATCAGTAAGTTAGTAAAAGGATAGAGATGATAGTCGAAAAAACAGAAGTTAAGAGTAGCAAAACATTTACATGAGGCACAGGGAGGAAAACCATTGCCAGTAAGATATCATTGGATATCAGCAGCTAACTAAATTTCCTTTAAAGAATCAATAAAACTGAGTATATTCATATCTCATGTAAAGGGCCTTAATTACATTTACATGTACTCCAGATTATCAGTAAACTCTTGCTTACATCTTTTAAACTTTCTGCTTATAGCGATCAATTTGTGTCACCATGTTTCTGCTTATAGCGATCAATTTGTCACTATGTTTCTATTTATAGCGACGCGAACAAACGTAAAGCAAACGTTGTTCAGGATCTACCCCTATGTTTCTATTTATAGCGATCAATTTGTCACTATGTTTCTATTTATAGCGATCAATTTGTCACTATGTTTCTATTTATAGCGATCAATTGGTGTCACTATGTTTCTATTTACAGCAATCACTATGTCAGCAATCAGGTGTAAATAAAAGAACACACACACACACAGGGCTCCCAGTATCGTGTAGTATGTATGAATGAATGAATCAGCATGAAGGAATGAAAGTCTTGTAGATTTTTATAACACATGTGAACATGCTCCTAGGAATTTGTGCTTACTAAGTTTTATATGTGGTATTTCACCCAAACAACTTCCTTATGTCATAGCCTTCGTCTTGTATAATTGATAGCTACTCAAGATTAAGATAAAAGTGGCAATGTCACAGAGTCAGAATAAAGCTGTTGTGTAAAACACAAAATAAGTCTATTGATCTGCTAGGTTAATCCAATATGAATCAGGAGCCTGTAAGTAAACTGTGGCTTTCCTAGTGACTTAAACAAATAGTTTAGTTTTTTTTTTAAAGATAAATTTTATTGGTTTCACATATAGAATATAACATTGTACAGTCATAGCAATGTTCATAGTTCACAGATGCATGCCGATCGGAATAGGAGGAACATTGTTGCTAGAGAAAAAAAATAATAATATGAACCACAATTACAGGCAGTAAACAGGCAACTGTTAGCCCCTATAGGGGCATTATGATGCATAAAGGTAACATAGCATAACAAATTGGAAACTAACAGCTTTAAGGCACTTTGCTTGGAGGGTGAAGTAGGGGAAGAGGGAAACAAAGGGGGGGGATCAGTCATATAAGCAGGTGTCAACGTATAATATAAGATGAGGCAGACCACAGACGACAGTAGGGGGCCACAAACTGAGACAGGCTAGAGAAACAAACTTGCCAGACCGTTAGCGGGCGAATGTGAGCGGTTGCGGTGATATAGCAGGAACCATGGGGCCCAAACGCATGTGAAGACATGAGATTTGTTTTGAAGATAGGCTGACATCTTCTCCATAGAGGAGAGATACCAGACCTTGTGCAGAAGTTGGGAGGAGGAGGGAGGGGAGGTATCCTTCCAATGGTTGGCTATGAGGCAGCGAGCAGCGTTTAGGATTTGGGTAGCAAGTCGGTCAGAGTCTTTGTCTAACTCCGCGATGGGAGCGCCCAGGAGGAAGGCCCAGGGGCATTTGGAAACTGGCACATTCAGGACCTGGGAAATCAGCGTGGCGACCATGGACCAGAAGCCCGAAATTGTGGGGCAATCCCACCAGATGTGTAGGAAGGAGCCAATTTCACCGCATCCCCTCCAGCATAGTGGCGAAACTGTTCCATACATACGATGCAACCTAGAGGGGACTAAGTACCATCTGTGGTAAATTTTAAACATGTTCTCTTGAACAATGGTAGATAGGGAAACCTTAGCTAGTCTCCCCCGAATATCTGACCATGTGTCCTCCTCCTCCGGGGGCGCCCCCAAATCCCTCTCCCAGGCCACCTCATGTTTTGGTGTTAGGGCCTCCCTATGTAAGATCAGATACGTGTATAGTGAGTCCCTCACCACCCGGATGCCTGTTTTTCGCCAACTAGACAGAGATGTAGGAGAATGTCCCGGGGGGAAGTCAGGATTATCCCAAAGGGGGGTGATGGGGGAAGGGAGGGAGGTGACCTTGCTATTGATAAGAGTTTAAAGATAACATTTCTTATAAAGAGTATTTTGCTAACTTTATTTTATATACCTGTTTAAGATTTCAATATACATACACATATGTTAGCATTGCGCCATGAAATGAATGGGCATACATGTAACTTGGGTAGATTTATTAAGCTGTGTGAAAGGAAAAGCGGAAATGTTGCCCATAGCAACTAATCAGATTCTAGCTCTCACATTCCTATTATATACTAGTGCAGCTAGAATCTGATTGGTTGCTATGGGCAATATCTCCACTTTTCCTTTCTCCCAGCTTAGTTAATGTGG